>CAJQZN010009957.1:0-15192 GCA_907164685.1 Colias eurytheme | reverse complement strand
TGCATCCTGCAGAGACTGTTTAGTCAAAAACGTATGAATGTGGAATCGGCTGCATTATTAAAAGAATTACTAGACACTACTTGTGATTGTTTAAATGCTCTCAAAAATTTAGACATAGATGTAAGCACCTGGGATGTTATTATTATACATATTGTTACATTTAAATTAGATACAGAAACGCGAAAGCAATGGGAATTAAATATATCTAGTAATAATTCTAAAAATGAATTGCCATCTTTTGAACAATTTAAGTTGTTTATTGAGAACCGTTTTCGTGCGTTAGAGTGTGTAGAACCAAAAAGGTCACCTGGGTATCAGTCGAATAGTACAGCGGCACATAAACCACGAGCGTTGATCGCGTCGACTCCAAATTTAAGTTGTGAGTTTTGCACAGAATCGCATAAGCTCTGTTTTTGTAAAAAGTTTGCTAAACAAACTTTGGAAAACAGACGCGATTTTGTAGCTAAAAATAAAATCTGTTTTAATTGTCTGGGTAGTAATCACATAGTCTATGAATGTAAGAAGCCTACTTCATGTAGACTCTGTCAAAAGCGGCATCATTCTTTGCTTCATCCTTCAGGAGAGGCTGAGCATAAAGGTCAACCCACCTTGAAGAAGCATGATCATGGAAGTACTAATGCGCCTATTAGTACTGATCCAATAGTTTCATGTTTTTCTTCAGGCGAGGTTTCTAAACCAAGACAGGTTTTATTAGCCACAGCGCTAATAAAAGCCGAGTCCAAAATGGGTCACTACCTAACGGTACGTGCGTTACTTGACCAAGGGTCACAGGCTTGTTTCATTACAGAGGCCACAGTTCAACTTTTGAGACTGAAGAAGATCCCAATTAAGGGCTCTGTTTCAGGTCTAGGTCATAGTTCAACCATGATAAAATACATGGTACATTTAACGATTCAATCCCGGTTAAATTCTGAATTTAGCCTAAGGTTGAATGCATATGTATTAAAAAATATTACTGCCTACTTACCAGAGAAGGATCTTAGTACAAGTTCCTTCGACTGGTTAAGTTTAAGCGATAGTAAACTGGCAGATCCTGAGTTCAACACTCCCAATAAAATAGATGTTCTATTGGGTGCTGACGTATACGGTAGTATCATCCTGGAAGGTATACTGAAAAATTCTTCGGGGGCTCTAGTGGCCCAGAACACTACCTTCGGCTGGGTACTATCGGGAGCTATCGAATCTGAAAATAATAGATCAAATAATATTAGAGCAATGCATTTACATATTCAAAATGAAGATGATGAAATTTTGAAAAAGTTTTGGGAAATAGAAGAAAAATATAGTACAAAAAAGTTATACTCACCGGAAGAAACAAAGTGTGAAGAGTTCTATACAAAAACCACTACAAGAGATGCTAGTGGTAGATATATAGTTAAGTTACCGTTTCGTGACGAGGATCCTCCTTGTACGGCTGGTAACTCACGTGCAATAGCTGAAAAAAGATTTAAAGCATTAGAAAGAAGATTAGAAAAGGACAAGGATTTGAAAGAAAAATACACAGAAGTTATTAATGAATACTTACGGTTAGGACACATGAGGCAGGTTAAGGACAACGATAATAAAAAGAATGAAGCAGTATACTTACCTCACCACGCGGTCATAAGAAACGACAAAAGTACAACCAAGGTACGTGTGGTTTTCAACGCATCTGAAAAAAATAGCAATGGAATATCTTTGAATGATACGTTAATGATCGGACCCACGTTACAAGCAGACCTCAGACACACAATTTTAAGATGGAGATTACATCCTATTGGATTAGTCGCGGACATTATTAAGATGTACCGTCAAGTCCTTATATCAGAAGATGATGCGATGTTTCAGCGGATCCTTTGGCGCGAGAGTCCTGATAAGAATATTGAAGAGTATGAACTTATAACGGTTACCTTTGGAACAGCATCTGCACCATATCAAGCAGTTAGAACACTACATCAAGTTGCTTATGACGAGGGAGCAAACTACCCCGTCGCCTCAGATAAAATTCTAAATTGTTTTTATATGGATGATTTAATGACAGGGTCAGAAAGTGTTGAAGAAGGAATTAGAATTTACAAGGAAATGAAAGAATTATTAGGAAAGGGTGGATTAGTGTTACAAAAATGGAATAGTAATAATAAGGAAATATTGGAAAGGATCAGGTCAATTGAAGGGAATGAAAATATAGAACAAACACTACATACGGGAATCATAAATAATGAAGAAAAGGAAAATTTTAATATTAAGCTTGATAGTACAATAAAAATCTTAGGACTTACCTGGAACCGCAGCGAAGATAACTTCCAGTACTCGGTGAATATCTCGATGTCGACGACTGCACCTGAAACTAAAAGGTCAATTATTTCGGAAATAGCTCGTTTATTCGATCCACTAGGCTGGTTAGCTCCTAGTGTGGTCATTGCCAAGGTTTTTATACAAAAGTTGTGGGTAGCAGGAGTAGGATGGGACGATAAGGTGAATGCAGAAATGATGGAAGAATGGAATGCTTACCGTAGTCAGTTGTCCCAACTTACCAGAATTCGGATTCCTCGATGGCTGGGAACAAGGTTGAACGATCAACTGGAGCTTCATGGTTTCAGCGATGCATCTAAAAGTGCTTATGCGGCGGTAATCTACCTTCGCATAATCGATGCCGAAGGTGGAGTAACGGTTTCGTTGCTGGTTGCCAGAACGCGAGTAGCACCCGTCAAACAGATTAGCATTCCTCGTTTGGAATTGTGCGGTGCGCTTCTGGTATCTAGGTTGCTTGCAGAAGCAGCAGATGTACTTAACATTTCTAAGAACAATATAACGGCTTGGACTGATTCCACAGTTGTATTGGCATGGTTGAATAGCCATCCAAGCAGATGGAAACCGTTCATAGCAAATAGGACATCAGAGATTTTAACCATCATGAAACCCAATCAATGGTATCATGTTTTATCTAAGGACAATCCAGCAGATTGTGCCTCAAGAGGCGTCTTACCAAATTTGCTTATGGATAATCAGATATGGTTTTCAGGACCGTCGTTTCTCAAGCAGAAATGTATTGAGTACAATAGGCCAAAGGAAATGAGCACAGATTTAGAACAAAGTGTCAAGACATTTACTGTTGCTGTAAAAGAAGAAAGAGAGATTACAATGTTAGAACGATTTTCATCTTTACAAAGATTAATACGGGTTATTGCCTATTGTCGAAGATTTTTAAGGGGATATCGCAGAAGATCAAATAAAGAGAAATATTTACAAAGTTTTGAATTGGAGGAGGCATTAGAATGTTGCATAAAGATGACTCAAAGGGATATATTTAAAGAAGAATATTTACAGTTACAGAACAAGGGTGATATACTAAATAAGAATACATTAAAAGCACTATGTCCTTACCTTGACGATAAGGGTATAATCAGAATACGTGGCAGAATTGAAATGTCACAACTAAGTAATGAAACCAAACATCCAATTATTTTACCTAAAAGTAGTCATTTAACTCACCTAATTATAGCAAACGCTCACATAAAGACGTTGCACGGAGGGCCTCAATTGATGATTAATTATTTGAGAACAGCCTATTGGATTATAGGGGTTAGAACTTTAGTTAAACAACACGTTAGGAGTTGCGTTAAGTGTATTCGATTAAGAGCTAGCACTCAGTCTCCATTAATGGGTTCACTTCCAACAGTTCGTTGTACACCAGCTAGACCATTTTTGCATAGCGGTGTGGATTATGCTGGTCCGATAAACATAAGGACAACCAAAGGCCGAGGACACCACTCATACAAGGGCTACATATGTTTATTCGTATGTATGGCAACTCGTGCCGTTCACTTAGAGGTCGTAAGTGACATGAGCACACCAGCATTTCTAGCTGCTTTTCGACGTTTCGTTTCCAGACGAGGTCACTGTGCCAAGATTTGGAGCGACAACGGTACTACCTTTGTGGGAGCATCCCGTGAGCTCCAGTCAGCACTTTCATCGGTGGGTGAACAGTTGGAAGCGAATGGTACCGAGTGGCATTTCATTCCTCCGCACAGCCCTAACTTTGGCGGACTTTGGGAAGCGGGAGTGAAATCCACGAAGTTTCACCTCAAGCGAGTCATAGGAGAAACCACCCTCACTTACGAGGAGATGAGTACTCTTCTTGCTCAGGTAGAAGCTTGCTTAAATTCTAGGCCAATCACAGTCGATACATCAGACCCTAATGAGCCTGCACCTCTAACGCCGGGTCATTTTTTAATCGGTGGTCCTTTGTTAGGTATACCTGATGTATATAATTACTTAGATTCTAACGTGAGTTCGTTGAGTAGATGGCAACTTATTCAAAGAATGTTTCAGTCATTTTGGGATCGCTGGTCAAAGGAATATCTGTCGAATGTAATGATAAGGTATAAATGGAAGTCCAAAACCAGCGAGCCTAATATAGGAGATATTGTCCTCATAAAGGAAGATGATCTTCCGCCGATGCGGTGGATCATGGGTAAAATCATAGACAAACATCCAGGTCACGATAAAGTTACTAGAGTTGTCAGTATCTTAGTTAAAAAAAGTATTATTAAAAGACCTGTTAACAAATTGTGTATTTTATTAAGGAAAGAATAGTTGTTATATTATATTGTATTTTTGAAGATGTTTAAAGTGTATTTGTATAAGTTAAGTTATGTTATAGAAAGTGATATTGTTGCGTAGATAAAATGTTTGCGAGTAAAATGTAAGAAGATAAATTTAAGTTCATATACAATGTAAGTTTCAGTTTGTATAATTATATTTAAAGATGTCCCCTCAAGGTGGGCGGATTTTGTTTGTAAGGACATTTCCTCAATAAATGTCCTTGGTGGGCGGTATGTTCATGACAGATCATTAGATTGTATAAAGTTACATTAGTTCGTTAAGTTAATCATAGGTGGCGGTAATTTATTTTAAGCGTTTTTAAATCTCGCTATAGTTATTTTTTTGTAAGAACATAATATTAATTTCAGTTCAACATTTTTTAGTGGTAATAAAGATCAATCAGAGTACAAGGCTGGTTTCATTTAGACGAACCCCTACAGTACCATTTTAAGACCGCGAATCGGGAGTGCAGTGAAGGTATCCCACAGGGATTACCTTCTCGAACAGAATTGAAATTTTGATTTTTTACAAAATTATTACCTTTTAAAATATATGGTCGGATCACAAAGGCCCCGCTTCCAGTTTTATCTGTAAAGAAAGAAATAAAGGTTAGAATTGCCCCTCAAAAACAGCAAATGTCTTAATCTAAATAGATTCTACAAAATCACGTACCTACTAAATTAATTTCAGATCTGCAATTTCGACTTGCTGGTCCTGAGATGATATTATATCCCTATAAGCCTTCCTCGATGAATGGGCTATCTAACGTTGAAAGAATTTTTCAAATCGGACCAGTAGTTCCCGAGATAAGCGCGTTCAAACAAACAAACTCTTCAGCTTCATAATATTAGAAAAGTGTAGATTAAATCGAACACAGGAAAACATTCAAACTACAAAAAACAAAACCATCAAATTTAGCTGGTCAATGTACCTACGTGGTTACCTACAGTAACAGGTGGACCCGCCCGGGGCATTTTTACTTTCCAAGTTACCCACCCACTTATTATGACGAAATCTTACCTTTCATTAAGTACTAGCGGTCCGCCCCGGCTTCGCCCGTGGTAGGGGAGACCGAGGGGTTTTGAAACAAAGGTGAGTTGAAACAGTCTCGATTTCTCCGAACTTAAAACTGTTAGCGATCTGGCAACGTCTTTTTAACCAACTCCCGCCACCAGCTATCGCGTCAGTTCATGCCGATGACGTCAGTTGTGCAGTTGTGTAGTTCTGAATGACATGTGCCGAAAATCGTAAAAAGTAAGTATTTCATGATTTTTTACGATGCTCGTACTTTAATATTGGTATTGTTTTTTGGGTTGAGTTATTTACGTTTTAAAAACTTATTATCTATTGATTCTTGAAATATACTTGGTAAATTTGATTTCTGTGTATTTACTGCTTGGTCGTGATTTGAATAAAAATTGGGAGGTTTTTTCTCACCGAGGTGATTTGAAACAGACTGTTTCAACTCTCCTTGTTTTCAATTTAATATCTGATTATAGCTAAAAAGTACGAAGATTATCGGATTTTATTGTTGATTTAATGTGTTTATTTGTTTAAGCATGCCTACTGGATGAACTAAAGCAAGAATAAGTTTAAAACCAGGCTGTAAAACTAAAAAGGTTAAGGTTGTCAAGAAACGAAGATAGTGATGAAGAAGAAGAGGAATCCTGCTGTATTTGCTGTATGGAATCATATTCAAATAACAGATCCAAAGAAAAGTGGGCTCAATGTTTGAAATGCCAATTGTGGGCTCATGAAACTTGTGCTGGTGGAGAACTTTGTCTTTGACATTTTGTAGATTATTGTTCCTTAAATAGTTTATAGTAGGTACTGATTGTAATACATACTTAAAAAACGACTGATTATTAACTATTTTATGTCAAAGATTTAGTTTTATAAAAATGTAAAACATTTTGTTGATTTGACTGATTATAATTGATGTTACGCATGTTAATTTTTGGTTATTTAGGTGTTTATTATTTGTATTAGACCTACTTGACTGAAATGTCATTAAAATATTACTTATAAAAGTCGTTGATTACTTGAAAATATAAGTTTTAATTACAACCTTTGAATTAAATCATCAATTTTATTTTGCAGCTCCTATTTCTCCCCAAAATCATTATGTTTCAACTCTCCTCGACCTCTGTTTCATCTTACCTCGGTATGAGGGGAATTGAAACAAGTTGACTTGTTACGATTAAGTCAATTTTTAACCACCATCTTTAACGCTTACCGTTTATTTATGCTAACCATTCGGAAGTGTATAGAATAACCTACCGATTGATACCAGTACCATAAGATTTCTGATAATAGTATGAGTTATATCAAACAAAACGTGAAAATTGTTTCAACTCCCCTCGGTCTCCCCTACATATTTATGTTTTCTCTACATAAGAACCATCCTGGTACTTCAAGGAATATAATAAAAAAAGAATTATCGAAATCGGTCCACCCGTTCTCGAGTTATGCGCTTACCAACACATTTTGCGATTCATTTTTATATTATAGATGAGGAAAATTGTTCAATTCAGAGGAAAAATTGTAATTTTATATGAAAGAAAGGTAACGGTACAGATAATATTAAACTAGTAACAGTGATCTTTATAAATTAATTAAATAAAAATATAGTAGAAATTAATAAGTGAGGCTGTATTATACGCGAGCTGAGCACATTGAACATTTTTCATATCAGAATTTCATTTAAATTTCAATGGTTTTCTATTTCAAATTATAAACATCTAAGTTATATAAGTAATTTAAATATTATATGCCCTTAGAAATAATTATCCTAAACAAATGAACACCAGTTTTTGGATAATATCTTAGATAATAATTATATTCTTTATCATTAACAGTAACGTTAATATTAGGGATGTAACGATACCGATACCGATACCGATATATCGGCCGATTAATCGGCAAGCCGATATATCGGTATCGCCGATAATAAAACAACCGATACCGATATCAAACAATTCAAAAAACCGCACCCAGTGAACGATGCGGGAGGCCGCCCACGCGTGCGCACTTTGTTTTCTGAAAAAACTCTACCAATAGTAAACTTTTATTAGGTACTGATTGTATGTGTATTACTTAAAGTTTAACTGACTTTGTAAAATAATAATACTAAAATAAATGGTTTTGTTGTTTTTTGATTTGGTATTTTTATTTAATAGAATACGATTAACAGTTGAGTCTCTGTTAAATGCTGGTAACTTTTTATGCATGATTCACTATTTATTTTTCTACCAAGCCATCGATATCGGTATCGGTATCGGTATCGCCGATACATTACTACAAATATCGGTATCGGTATCGTATCGGCAAAATCATGTATCGTTACATCCCTAGTTAATATATATAATACGCTACATAAGAGATCTTATACTTAAAATCAAAGATATTAAATTAGATTTAAAAACCCGATTGAAATTAATTAAATTAAAACTAAAACTTTCTGAATTGGAAAGCAAATACCATGTAAAAGCTGGTTAATATACATTCCCGCGCAGACGCATCGCCGCGCCGTCACATGTGTACGGTCAGCAAAATGAAGGGAGTAATTTTATGTACGGTCAGCAGAAATGATAAATATTATTTCATTGGTTTGAATTTTGAATTTTCAGATTCATTTTATAGTGAAATAGAACAATTGAAATGAAAAAACATATTGATAATGTGTAAAAATGTAATCGCTGTAGATACATTAATTTCATTTACACTTGTTAAAAGTTTGAGTTAGTGCTCATTTAAAAATTATATTTGTAAAAAATCAAAAGATGATTGCACTTGGCATTTAATATAATATAAATTATAAATTCCGCTTTTCTCGCTCGTAGTAGTTTTATTGTTTACTTTTCAAATACAAATTTTCATTAAAAAAATATCATATCACAAAAAAAGGTTCCCACATACAGACAGCATATAAGTGGAAATATGTAACAGTGTACTGTGTGGTCAAACCAGCGATCGAAAGTGAAACTGTGTGACGTAGATCGGTCAGTGACCCGCGATAAGAGATAACGTGTTAAACCTGAGGTCATTCGTTCTATACTTATTTGGATTAGGAAAAGTTCTAATAAAAAGTATTAAAAAGTATTACTGTTTGTAAAACGATAGTGTTGTGTGGAATTAGAGTTATCTTGTTGAAAATCTAAGATCTAAAATATTTTAATGGACGTCTACTAGGTTTTCGCATTGCCAATATAATAAACTAGATTTCCGCCTGCGGCTTCGCCCGCGTTTTCAAAGGATAACCCGCAAAGTTCCCATTCCCATGGGATTTCCGGGATAAAACCTAGCCTATGTGTTATTCCAAGTTACCCTCTATATGTGTGCTAAATTTCATTGTAATCGGTTCAGTAGTTTATGCGTGAAAACCATACATACATACATACATAATTACAAATTTTCCTCCTTATAATATTAGTATAGATAAAGGGAAAAAACGCTAATGTGATAAACTCAAGATATTATTATTTATTGCATTGTCTCCTCAAGTTTCAATTTAATCTGTCCCTTCAAAGTGGGTCAAAATCGAGTCTAAAGTTCGTACAAAACCGACTGGTTACATATGAATTACGAACTTACAAACATAGAAATGAAGCTAATAAAAGCGTGTTAAATAAATATCCAAATCTAATCGAATATATATGTACATATACCACATGTCCGTCCGTGGGCAGCGGCCTAGAATTCAAACTATGATCGAATAATTACGTAGTTTCGAATAAAATATGGCAACATTGCAAATCTGTCAATGAAGGTCTACTTGGAATTAATTTATCACAAAATGGGCATTAGAAGGGAAATATTTTTAGGTGCGGCAATAGGGGTCGAATACGGCAAAGAGCTGAAGTTTGCGGACTAGCTTTTGCCCACGACTTCGCTCACGTTGACAAAGCGTTTATTTATGAACTCGTCGGAAGTTGGTAAATGCTTGGCAATATTATGGTGATTGCAATAATATTGGCCCATATTCACGCAAAAACAAGTTTGACATGAAAACGTTATTATATCGTTATTCGATAACGAACCGTAACGATAACCGTTATTGGAGATAGCAGTTAATTTAACGATTGTTAACTCATTGTAACCATCAGTTACGTATTCGAGTCATGTTACGTGTGATCTTTTTTGCATATATGAGATAGGAATTATATACATGTACCTACAATCGTTTTTTAGATATAATTTAAATATAGAGTTTGTTTGCATTATACTTCGAGCAGTATTGTATGTTCAATTTAAAAAATTATAATTGATCAAGAAATAAAACGCAGAAATATAAAACGAAACATTTAATAAGTAGCAACGTTTCGATCGTAGCGAGAAAGAAAACAATAACCAATTCGCGATTTAAATCCAACTACGTTTAGACAAATCCATTAACCACAAAAAACAGTAGTTATACCTAGAAATAGATTCATTCACGAAGTATCGATGCATTAAATCGATTACTCAACCTTTCATAGCCCATCGGCTCTGAGGCCGACACGCATCCTTGGCTCACCAGCCTCCAGCTGCTGGTCAAATAACTAACTTATAAAATATTTGGAATATTAACAATGATAATATTGTTCATAACAATGAATTCTTTGATTTTATATGATTTACAATGTGTTCATTAAAAACAGACACAGTAAAAAGTAGGAATAACTACTACGTTATTAAAATTAATCTGTACCTACTACCTACCTAATGATTACAATCAAGACGATATTATTATACTGTAAATGTGTTTGGTTTTGTTTTCTAAACCGACAAGCCTTTTCACACAAATTGTTTACATTGTAACAAGTTAACAATATTTATCTCAGCAGTAGTGGTCTGAACAATGTGCGTATGAATTAATTTTTTAAATTAATTTTTGCATGCTCTAGTAACGAACCCTCGACCTTTCTATGTAAGTGTAGGGATCTTATCATTTAGCCACAGTTCAGATTAATGTTTAACTATTAGTATATTATGATATTATCTGTAGTTTAGCATACATCTGTTACAATGTAAACAAGGGCCTGTAAGGGCAGGACCGGCTAGCCGCTAATCGTAGCTTTCTCAATCACTTTCACAGTTTCATATTATTTAACGTATGGGTGTTACTAAACGTTAAAAGTAAAAGTTGGTATCGATAGGCGGCTCTATAGATATAAATTACACTGAGGTACCGGTATTTCATAATATTATATACGTCACTTCACATGTTTTTCTACGTTTACCTATAAATTTACCAAAAACTGATGCAAAATAATATTTTCAGAGTGCGGTAATGGCGTAGTTATTTTTATGAAGAGTACAAAATAATTAAATAAATAATAATCCCGCATTATCTGGGATTATCTATGAAATTCAATCCCTCACGTGAAGGAATAACAAACATATACGAAAAATATACATAGGTACACTAGCTGCTCCGCGCGGTTTCACCCCCGTGGCTCCACTCCTGTTGCCCGTAGCGTGATGAAATATAGCCTATAACCTTCCTCGATAAATGGGCTATCTAACACCGAAAGAATTTTTCAAATCGGACCAGTAGTTCCCGAGATTAGTGCGTTCAAACAAACAAACAAACAAACAAACAATCAAACAAACAAACAAACTCTTCAGCTTTATAATATATACATACATAAACATAATACACATATGTATAGCGTGATACATCCACGAACAACCTTACAACTCAATTTACGCTGTATTTGAGGAAATAATCAAAGAATCGATAAATATGTTTGTTCAGGCATCGGTACACTTTGTACCTCTTCAAACATTCTTTGGCTTGACCAAACATACACGAGGTCAATATTATCGAACTTCAATATTGATTTATTTTATTATAAGGGATATGCTTTGAGGATAACCTAAAAGCGCATAAGCACTAACACCCATTTCTTTGCCCGTGTTACATTAATGTAGCTTATTAAGGACAATACATTTCTCCAAGATAAAAGCCATTTATTTAATTTTAATATGAAAAGAAAAATTTCCTTACAAATCAGTGAAGATTTTTCAGAAGTTATTTTAGTAGTTGTGAAGACATTCAGACATTCTCATCATTTTATAGCTAATAGATACTTGCTTCAATATAATTTAGATATCTGTTAACTATAGTGCACTTCAATAGAATCATTAATCGAAATCAATCGCTTCATCTCAATTATTACAACTCAATTTCCACTACAACCTATCCTTGAAACACATTTTCAACTCAACAAGGTTCCGTATAACTGACCATTCATTACATAGGGTTCAGTCGTGAAAGGTCTGGACCTTAGCATTTAAACTACAAGACCGTAAGCAAATGCTGCCACTCTTAATTGTAATTTGTAACAAAATAACATGCACAGAATCTTATTTTCTATTCTTTATAAATTTATAGCTTATTTTCTGTTATCAATAAATATAGAAGTAGAAAGGTATGGTCAAAATGAATTTAAGTACTTCTCTTTTCTTTTACTCGAGTTGGCTGAATGAATCGGCTTTATATTTTCTTCGATCCGATCGAAATCAATAGCAGTCTAATCGTAACGAGGTGTGATACATTTTTAAAAAATCAGACATCTTCAATTGGTGTCTACAAATTTTTTTAAAAGCTGAATTTCACAAACTATACATGTAACTTTCACTTGCGAACAGCTGATAGAAAAGTTGAAAAATATTAATTTAATTTAACTTCGATGAATACGTACGTATCATCTAAACTTCTGATCATCCCAGCTTTGCCTGCGTAGACCCGGACTAAATAAACTAATTAAGTTATTAAAGCCTGTAATTCAATGATTAATTATACAAAAAAATATTCACATACATTGAAAACCCATTTATAGGCAACCGTGAAACAGGCGGGAAAAAATGACACCTATCTCACTCAATCATACATCGCACTAGGAAGAAGCCCGCGCTTTTTCAACCTGTCATCCGACGACAGATTAAAAATCCCACGGTTAAATATGGCGGATCGATAGAAAGTGAATATTATGCTAATAGAACCTCTTCGGAAATGAATTACAAAATACTTTCCCTTTTACGTACGAAGCTTTAATTAATAGATTTTAATGTTTTGACCATTATCAACGCAATAAAAATTACGATTAGTCATTTATTTTAGCTATAATGATTTACATAATACTTAAGTAACTTGATACTAATTAATTATTGTCATGCTCTGTGAACCAGAAAACAAGAAAGGACTTATATGCTGATAATATGAACGTTATGTAAAATTTGTGATAGGATAATATTTTTGTAAGATTATTAAATTATTTTAATATTGAGATTAGACATCTAACATTTCCATAAAGTTTTAATTCATCTTTGGGAATTTTCAGTCAGAATTAGGAAACACATTTAAAAAAAAGTTTAACTCTTCATCTATGACGTATCTTCTAGCTGTCAATGTGACTGACTGCTATTACACCAATCGGTAGCCAGTATTTAAATGACCATAAAGAAATAGAAGAATGTGCCGCCATTAAAGCTATCGTTAAAACAAACTTATCTCTTTTTCTCCAACACTTTCCCACGAATTGTATAATTTTGTAAGCTAGTTTTATTCCAAGACTGTTTGCTCAGAATCGCCGTTTGCAAGTAGCAAACGGCGACGTGAAAATTTGTTTGAAAAGTTGGATCATAATTTAAAAAAAATAGTGATTATCAGGTATTATTTATTATTAAATAATATTTTAATAAATAAAAATACTTATCCAATTTAAAAGCGCAATTTCCGCCAAACAGTGCTTTGAATAAAATTAATAAGAAGGACAAAACTATAATTTTTAACGTCGCGTAGGCGTAAATTTTGGCGTGGTGCAACTTTTTAATACAATATGACTTTATAATATTTAAATATTGTTAGTCTACATTTCTACAAGGTAACGTTAATATTTGACATATTAAAATGAAGATAAAAAATTAAATTCTTAAATATTTTATTTCCATGAGAGAGCGCAGTTTCGAGACCATTTATTTTTAACAACACACACAACCAAACCATTTCTATTATGACGATTCAGAAATTTTCCTAATGAGTAAAGTCATATTCAAATGAGAGTGTTATAATCTTCTTGTCTTCTTTCTTTCTTATATATAAAATTCTCGTGTCACAATGTTAGTCTGCATACTCCTCCGAAACGGGTGGACCGATTCTCATGAAATTTTCTGTGCATATCGGGTAAGTCTGAGAATCGGCCAACATCTATTTTTCATATGTACCACGGGCGAAGCCGGGGCGGACCGCTAGTTATATGTATAATATATTATTATTATCTAATAAAAAATGTACATGTAAAGGCTTTTACGCAATTGACACTTAATACTAAATCTTACCTTAACAAAAAAGTACACCCAGTATTTTTTATAGCAACCAGTTTAATCTAGACCATAAATGGTTCGAACCTCTGATGGATTATTTGTTAGAATTTGACCCACAAAACCTTATACGTCAATGCGTAAGGGCATCTGACATTCTATTTGAAAATATATCTTGTTAACTTTGAAGATATAATTAAAGATTTAACAAAAGTGGTGTTTATCTATATATAATCTTATGTTTGTTTATATTTTGGTATGGAAAATACGATTGTAATATTGAAAAACATTGGTACAATAAATGGAAATAAATAGAATGCATTATTTACTTTGAACTGCAATAAATTACTTTTTTGTTTTATAAATTAAACTAGCACTACTTTACGAAATTGTTAGGATCATTTAATAACTTGTAGGTATTGACATACATCGTAAATTTTAATTTAACTAGCTTTTCACCTGCAGCCACGCTCGTGTTGTCTAAAAAACGTATACGGCATACGCACCTAAATCCGTGCGTTATTTTAAAATTATAAGTATATTATGAAACAAACTGAAAGAAAGCGAGAAGTGACCAAAACACATTTGACCAACTACTTAACGAGCAAAGCCACGTGCTACAACTAGTTGAACAACACAATAGTTGGAACCGATCACATATTTACATAAGAAGCGGCGACGCAGCCGGCCGAGACGACGCGCTCCATTTACACCGAGATGCTAGCACTAAATAACATTTCATTTCATATGTACAGTCTCAATCTTAATAGATATAGATACTTTAATAATATCTGTGTTATCGCTCACTTTACTAAATATGTACAATAATGTTTTATAGCAGAAATGTTAGAAATACACGTGGATCCTGAAATCCGTTAGTCTTTAATTTATAAATGTATAAATTTCGCGCAGAATAAAACACCAGAAAAAACAATAAACCTAGAGTGAATGTAGAACATAAAAAATAATTTTAAAAGTATCAGAATCGGTAACAATTTATACAAAAAGGGCATACTGTTAACCTGGTGTACCAGCTACACTTAAAAAGTCTTACACGGCTGAAATCGCATTTAAATAATTAGTTTTAACTCAAGCTTTTAAACACGGAAACACAACCATGAATTAGATAATCAGCCAAGATCACAGACATGTATCAAGATAGACTAAGCGAGTGTATGTACTTCCCGTGTCCAAACTAAGTTTATGAAACTTACTTGACGCTGGCCTACACTCGGTCCGCGCTTGCAGTTCGCCAAGGAAAGACGTGAAGCTGAATAAAGT
>CAJQZN010009956.1:0-10307 GCA_907164685.1 Colias eurytheme | reverse complement strand
TTCTTGTTAACACGATAGCGACCGAAATACTTTACTAATCGAGTCTTTTTTTTTCTCTTACGCTTGAGTATGCTCAGGAATAGAACCCTTTCATTTTTCAGGGTCTGATTCGATGTGGTTTAATTGTTATTAACCCCTTATTGCATGAATTATTAAGGAGATGAAATAAAAATTATTTTTTTGCAAAAAAGTGTTAATTAGACCTTACATTATGAGATCAAATTGAGAAAAAAAATTATTTACTTATATTATAGAAAATATGAAACGGCGCCATATATGGACTCGTATGCAGTGTTTGTTGTATTTTTTCTGTCATATATGGCTTCGTATGCAATTAGAAAAAAGTAACTAATTAATAAATTAAAAATATATTCCGGACTAATTTCACACACATATGGTTGCTAAGCCCCAAACTAAACTTAGGCTTGTATCCTGAATGCTAAGTCAACTGATATACTACATATACTTTACATAAATCCTATCCTACTAATATTATAAATGCGAAAGTTTGTGAGGGTGGATGTATGTGTATGTGTTTGTTTGTTACTCTTTCACGCAAATACTACTGAACCGACTTCAATGAAATTTAGGACACATAATATAGAGGGTAACTTGGACTAACACATAGGATAGGTTTTATCCCGGAAATCCCACGGGAACGGGAACTATGCGGGGTTTTCTTTGAAAACGCGAGCGAGGCCGCGGGCGAAATGTTAGTACTTTATATGGATACCTAAATAACACCCAGAATCACAGCCAACTTATACTTCGTGAAATTGCTTAAAACAATTACGTTTGACATTATAACATAAAAACACATTATATTTTTCACATAACGTGAAGGAACGAAATTGAAACAATAAAGGCATAGCTGACGGGCGTTCTTCTTCCAAATTGGGTAATGACTAATCCCATCAGATCGTACAGAATCAAAGTGAAAATCTAGATGTCTTGCAGGAGTTTTTCGTAGCTTTTTTGCGGCAATTGGCGAGTCAGGAATACTGAGGAGACTCCAGAGATGCCGATGTTTCTAATATTTTGAGAGACGACCTCGTCTTTTGGTAATAAGAGCTTTCCCTGACTTTCGCATTTGCTCTGAAACGGCTAATTAAAAATCATACAGTGGCATATAGCATGAGTCTGTATTTATTGATGATGATATGATATTTACATGCTTAGCAGTGAGATAAAAGTGTCCAGGATCGATACTGGAACAATCAGTGAAAGTATCCTTGAATGCATACCAAGCCACATATGACATAATATATTTTGGACGGAATGCATACGAAGCCAAATATGACAGATTTGGAAAAGTACAAAAAAACATGATTAAAGCAAAAAAAACAACCAAACCAAATGTTTTACCTTATTTTAGAAAGACTAAAGAATGAAGTAATATTTTTTTTCATGGCTTTACTCACCTTTTTGATATTGAAATCTTAATTTGAAAATCACGGTTTTTTCCGCGCACCCAAACCGTCGCACGCGCTAGACTAAATCTATAATATATATGATGGATAATAATTACACTGTATAAATTAATTACATTCCAATTCTCGATGAAATGCTGTTTAAGATGTAAGGTAGTTTTTTTAGATATTGTTTATAGTTAGCTTATAAAAAATTCATGAACTTCGTTGTCCATATATGGCTTTGTATGCGGTAAGGGGTTAAATAAACAAAAATAATAATTAATAAATAATTATTAAAAAAAAATTATGAGGCGTGCACTTTTGGATTTTCCAAACTATTTCTTTTTGTCATTGCGTACTAAGACCCCTGTAGAACCGCCATCCTGTTACAAATGACTCGAAATTTTGTGTCAATATCTCCCGGTCTATACGTAATAATTATAATTTTTGAATGAAATGTGTGCTTTATGTTCACGGTACCAAACGACTGCACGTGGCACCTGCGGACAGCGTAAACTGGTTTATTCTGGTTTTGTGCGTGTTTCCACTTTCCACTATCAAGTGACGATTTATTTATTTGTTTTGTTTCGTAATTATTATGGTCAAATATTAATTATGAAACAAATTATTATGGACACGATATTTTATTGTTTCACGGTAGTCGCCTTGTCGTTTGCTCAAGGACGTGAAATTGAATGATATATTTTTTTTTATAAAGTCAAAACCATTTTCTTTCAAATAAAAACTTGTTTTTATTGAAAACAAAAGTGTTGCTAGGAATAAGTATAAAATTAAATAGTAATGTTAGGATATCGAAACATTTTTGTATAGGCCAGAACGATATAGTGGAAACGCGCTCTAAGATCTGAGTAATATACACACCACTACATATGCAAAAATTTCTCCAAGCTAATTTACCTGTAATAAATAGGTACGGCTGACCGCTGAATAAAATAGGATACTTATATTTACAGATATACATAGTTATAGATGATGGATATCCCGAACGAAGACAGGATAAGCTAGATTTATCATAAACTAGCTGTGCCCCGCGGTTTTGCCCGCATTGCTCCGCTCATATTGCTCTTAGCCTGATGATATATTACATAGCCTATAGCCTTCCCCGATAAATGGGCTATCTAAATAGTAATATCTAATAGTTCATGAGATTAGCGCGTTCAAACAAACAAACTCTGCAGCTTTATAATATTAGTATAGATATTGATACGTATTTACTACACGGTAAGGACAAAATATTTCATAACGGTTACCTCTTACGTTTAAAATGGCTGACTCGGATATCGTCGTCTGCGAAATGTACAAGTCGGCAATGCTAATTATGCGGTGACCGAAATACTTAGTTTAAAATAGTTCGATTGACTATTCGCTTATACAAATATAGTAAGAGCTTGTTAATCTGATATTTCTTTTATGAATACCGTAGCTTTTTGAGAGATCCGAGGTGGGGGTCATTTATGGATTACTTTCCGATCGATAGGCAATTTTGGGATTACATTGTTGTGCTGGCCTGAATTGCAAATAATTCAACTTCTGTAAATTGAAAATATTTATTTTGGGTCTAGTTGAAACCACACATACCTACACTATACAAGTAAAGTATCATTTAACATTTAAAATATCATTGCTTTAGCCTTCAGGCAAGTTAACGCGGGGAATGTTGTTTTTACTTAGGGCCAAAGGTGATTTTTAGTGGCGGGCTTTATTCTATCCCACAGATTATGGACCAATTAATAAATAAAGGCATTTTATCATTAATTATTAAATTAAGCTGAAACTAGAGCAATACAGTTCACCTATATTCCTATTTTTTATCACTGTTTATATTATACTGGTATTCTATCAAGTGGTACTTAAGTAATTTTTCAATAACGTGATTATATGATTATTAGTGATTGTATTATGTGGTAATTGCGATCATTTATTGCGGTTAAGTGATCTATGAGTAACAACGATAATGTATTTCATAAGAAAACGAAAAAAATAAACATTCACATATTTACCCGCTCTAAAAACTCAAGGCTCATTAATAAATAATTCAATCAATTAAATTTATTTCTAATGAAAATAGAAAATAAACAAATTGTGTATTAGACTTTCGCAACAATGTTGTTACATTTATGGTGACTTATCACTCACACGTGTCTGCATGTTTGGCTTCCTGTATCACAAAAAAAAACTGTTTTCTTCATACAATATTTGCAATTAAAACATGTAGGTATTTTTTTTAAAGTTTAGAACTACATAATATATATGCATCGAATTAACACTGAAAAATGATGGAGGAGGAAAATTACCATAGAAGAAAAATAACTTGAGGGGAGAAACCTACTTCTCAATTTAATATTTTAAACCAAAGCAATGCTAACTAGTAACTACACATCCACAAATTTTATATTACATTATTTTGGATTAAAAATGACATACTAGTTCGGAAGAGCTACAAGTTCAAAATTACTGTAAAGCTTTATTTGTGAAACTGATATTTATCATGCACTTAGATATAAATTACAATTAAAATGTTATTCAATATTGGTATGCAGATGGCAATTTTAATTGTTTCCAATGAGAAACACTTCCATTCATTGAGAGATATTAAAAAAGAAATTATATAACAATGTCTAGCCCTTTAATTACCACAAGCAGTTAATCAAAACACACATATAAATACAGTTATGGTAATTTAAACCTAATAACAATGCATAAAGGTTTATAATCAGATGTAAAGTATTTCAATGGTTCACACATCCTGTGGTATGTAAATAAATTAACATTATAATCGCATATTTCTGAGATTATGTTATTCTGCTTTGTTAGCATAGCAATATCAGCTGATGTGGCGATTGGTTTCATTATGCATTGTATTCTTAAAGGACACCTTATTTTAATAACTAAAATAAAACTTAATTATGAAATTGGTGGTTAGATTGAAATAGAGTTGAAATTTTAGGATTTGAAATAAATTATAAAGGTACTTACATTGTGTTCCTAAATTTAACTCCCTCATAGCACCATTGAATTGTACGACTAGAGGCTCTGAAATGAAGATCAATTATTAATTTCTGTTTGCTTGTACTAAATAAATTTATTTCCAATTAAATAAAGTACCTTTTTGGAAGACTGATAAATCATAAGAAGGATTTTTATCATGACTAGGATTCTTTTTGCTCGAGTCTAAAAGTAACATATCTTCTCCGAGGTCTTCAACATATAACCTCCTAGCATTCGGTGAGATCTCATCTTTGAATTCCATTCGAGGCTCTCTTGCTTCCAGACCTCTTTGACGGGGCCTCAAATGAGAGACTAATGGACTCTGTATAGTCTTATCTTGGTGTATAACTCCATCTCTTAAATTCTGTATGAGAAATTGGTCTCGCAAAACGTCGAGCTGCTTTCTCATGGATATCATCTCATTCCAATAATAAAAAGCTATCGAGCAACTTATTATCATACATATAACACTTAGTAAAACGTTTAAAACGAACATGAGCTTAATTTTCTTAGAAGACGCTATGGAGAAGGTCGTATTTATATGCACGCCGACGTCCGCTGGTTTTTCTACAAATAAAAATATCGAGATAAATAAAAGAACTTACAACAAATTTTGAATGAAATATTTCCATGGAACTAAAAATCACCTGTTTGCAGATGAATGACAGTCCCGTCGTTTACTTTTGGATTTTTACCCGTGTTCAAAAATATGTTCGCCGCACCTGCTGAATTAAGTGGGACACCTTCGCTTAAATTAATTTTTCTCTCGCCGTCCATTATAAATATTTTGAACTGTACAGAGTACTATAGTAGTACGCACATATTTTGTTTCATACAATCATTGGTGTAGGCGTCGTCGTCCCTAAACAAAGGAAGTAAAGCATATTAAAAGTTCGCACGGACCACACGATAACCAGCAGTTGATAACAAAAAATAACACTGTTACATACCACAATTATATACACGTCGGCATTTAATTATTTAATACACACTTGTTTAGTTCTACATTTGCAAATTTTTACTTATCACTAAAAACGAGTCCGTCCACCGCACAAAAACAAACAAAAAAGTAAATAACACGAGAGAAACTTTCGATTCGTCCGTTCCACTGCTTGCTGGCATTGGAGCGCGCGCGCGGCTTGACCGCAACTGTCGACGCGCCAAATTCAAATTGCCTACTGCTTAGGCCACCCGCCACAGAGTATAGAGTATAGACTGCGAAAGGCGAATGTGGGCCGAGAATCGTCAAGCATTCGTCGTTTGTTCAACAGTTAATAGCGTATTAAGTTTTAAGTGTTTAACATCGACAACTTAAATACTATAGAAAATTGCAATAGTCAGCAAAAATTTTAAGCTTGATAAATAATATTACAATTATCCAATGGGAATAACTAAGTATAGTACATTATAATTATCTATCAGTTATAACAGTAATAACAGTTTACAAAATATTAAACTAATAACAGTTTACAAAATATTAAACTATGCCAATTACTAATTTTTATCCTTTATATAATTTTAATCCTCGGAAAATATTAGTGTTTATTAATTATAATAATCCCAATGTTCAGATAATTTTCACGCTGATATTATTTTACAATCTGTGGTGAAAAACTGAATAGATAATTTTTTTCATGAAGGATTCATTCGTTTTTCAAATGGAATTTCGTAATTACGTTATCTACGATTAATTCTATTCAAAAAGTACTAATTGAAGTTATTACACTAAATTATAAATCAATTACCAATTTTTAGGTATCATTAGTGTTTCAAAACTTCATTGATTATTTTAAATTTATAAAACTGAAAATAATACCGGTAAGTTTAGTAATTAGTTAAGTTATTATTTTGAGAAATTTGACAACGCGACGTTTAGATCCATATTAATATTACCTAGTAACGTTGATGTTATATTTTTATATATTTCATAACGTTTTTATAATCCTTTTTAGTAAACGTTTAAAGAATATAAAATTTGTGAATATTATATTCTAATATGTAGGTATTTTTGTCTTTAACTTTTTGTTCTATTGTAAGATTAAAATCAGGGAAATTCCCAATCCTTTTGAAACATCGTTTTGAAATGATTGTTTTATTACGTGTTTGTTCACCATAAGTACTATTTGCTTGTGTTGAATTCCCGCAACTCTTATCTCAGGTAGTTAGGAAGATTAAATGTAACCGGAAACGTTATATCCCAATATTAAACCGTAGCTCCTACTGAAAACACAACCATAAGTAGTTATGCCAATGATACTATATAGTTAATACAAATTACTTATAACATTATTGATGTAATTCCATAACCAACTGTATACAAAATTAGTTACTTGTAGGTGTCGTGATTACATGAAAATCAAATCTTGTACCTACCTGCCTAAATGCGAACCTTTTCGAGTGTTGAAATGAATATGGAATGACCCAATTTTAATCTATTGATGGACAACAACACAATGATAAACCTAGAGAATGGAGATTACGGTATTTATGATTGTTTCACGTGGAATTTTTCGAGCTATCCAGATATTATATTGTTCCTATGCGGTTTATAGAAACAGCTTACTTCGACAAGGTAATTGTAATTTTATTGTTAGTTTGAGAGGGAGAAACAATATGCATTTATGCCTAATTTTTGAATGAATAGGTATTTACGTGTACATGATATTATTTTGAATACATTTTGTATTTTCAAAATGAGAAATCCTCTAAGGAGAAATCAGTCGCTTGAAAATTAATTTAAATTATATGTTTAGTTATAAGCACTCTTACTTTATATATTATCGTACTTATTATTTACTGCGCCTTTTACAAGAGTGAGGTACAGGTGCATCTTTTATCATAAGCTGGAAAAGATCTCGCGAAAGCCTCCTTTGGCAATTTCTTTAAATTTTTCTGTTCTCGTGAAGACATTCTCTTGTCTCCGAAATAATTAGTATCTAGACTAGTTTACGTCGTCGTCTTAATAAGAGAAGTCCAAATGGTAATACTGCGGATAAATCAAGCTTTTCAATTGTTTCCAATTGTCCTATAAAGTTATGTACCTACCTAGTTAAGTACTTCGATGTTTTTATTTGACTTTTAAATCCCGAAGGAATGATTTTTGCTTGTTTTAATTTCTATATGGAACCCACGTTGTTGTAGTGGGAACGCACACGGCGCTACCTGCTCTAAATTTCACGAAAAAATATTGAAGGGTGGATGAAGGTGATACTAGTCAGCTATAAATCAGATACTATCGAGATGTATTATATCTAATAATTAACTTATAATTAATACGTGAACCTTTTTTCAAATGTTTTTATTTTTTGTGTGCTGTTTCTGTCACAGTTATTGTTTTTGGTTGGGGATTAGAAATGACAAGCTATAGACCATAGGCTACTGGGATTAATTTTTTATTTTAAATTTATCTACATAAATATATATTGATACTGCATTCAGGAATATTATCGTCTGTGGTATGCGAGCCAGCTGCATCCAACTCGGCTGCTAAGGACTCATGCACACGAACCTGTTATAATTTATGTCCAGGAATGAATCGAATCTTTTTGCTTGCGGTTTAATTTTCTCAAACATTTCCTGTAGAAATAAAATGAATCACAGTTGCTGGAAGCCATTTTTTAAGTCAGTTATTTTTTAAAATGATAAATAGGTAGTTACTTATTATTGTGTTGTAATTAATGATCTAATAGGCAGAATACACGTAGAGAACGATTGTATCTTTGTGAGATAATTATGTATAGTTACATCACGTCATAATAAAGTGATAATGCGCGTTTGTCACTTTTTTTTATCAAATCCACTACAATTACGTAATTTACCCAGTATATTAAAAATAAATAAAAATTTGCTAAAGTGCTTAATTCTTTTTGGTAAAAATAATAGGTACTTAAAGCTAATTTTATAACACTATAAATCAAAACAGTGACACTTATATAGGCAAAAACCCTTTCCTTTGAAAAAAAGTGTGGCAGATGTGAAATCCATCTGGTTCAGGTTCTGAAGAACACGGAAATTCACTTTATGTGGAA
Source organism: Colias eurytheme (assembly GCA_907164685.1). NCBI lineage: Eukaryota > Metazoa > Arthropoda > Insecta > Lepidoptera > Pieridae > Colias > Colias eurytheme. Next base: position 1,858 of record CAJQZN010009956.1, on the reverse strand, counting down.
TTTATATACTCGATATTTTTAAAATTGCATGCTCGATTTGGAATAGGTCACACCTGTAAATAATTCAGGAAAATGATATTTAGAGATTTAAATTAGACGATTATTAGTAGTAGAGTATTAAATTCGATTTGTAAGATGTTGTTATTAAATTATTAATTATCTAATTATTGTTAAAATTTACAGGACTTACCAATACAAATTAACATACTTATTTCTGATAATGACTTCTAATTATTAATCGTAACAAATAAATAATTATTAGGTAGAACTCACTCATTAGTAAATTTTTGATTATAATGAAACAACTTCGATCAATAAATAGTTGCTAGGCAGTTGTTGTAGAAGAATTTCGACAATTCCGTTTTTTTTTATTTCAAGAGGATAAACACTTACAAACTTGATCGCTATTTTTAAAAAATGCGAAACATGTACATTTTAATTAGTGTTAGGAAGATACTAGTTCCTATTCATCGTACCCTAATATAAGATGAGTTAAAAATAATTCAAATTACCTAGAAATAATGCAACGAAATGTACCTAATACATTATTTGTATGTACCATAAACGTAAATGAGGTTAGACTGAGGTAAAAGATAAGCTTATCGGTTAATAATTGACCAAATACTACTTTAAAGTTTAGACCGTTTCTAGGGTTAAAACTTAAAACCATGAACTACAAATTATGGCCACATTCAAAAAAAAAGCTTGTGAAAAAGCTCAATTGTCAGAACCATTTTCAAAAATGGAATGTTTTGTTTTACCATAGACAAGTCTTAACTTCTTGTCAAATATAGCAGACGTTATTTGCAAACGCGCCACACGGTATGCCCAGATGGAATAGAGGGAATGAGATTCGGAAAACGCGCATGTCATGTACAGCTATATAAGCTGTAAGCACGTTATTATTAGATTGCTATAATTAATATTTTAAACCTTTAACATCTGTTCAATTGGATTGAGTTAATTTTAGAGATTGAGTAGTAAATTTATTTATTTTGTCATTATTTATAGTTTCTATGAATGAAGATATTACATCAAATACCAACGAAATATCAATACGGTCTACTGTATTTCTGGGACCTTCCTCATTATAAGTATTAGATTCATTATTTCGTATTTGGGTTTAGGAAAGTACCAGTATAGTTGTCTTTAACGCATTTATAGGTGGGGACAATTAATGTAAATCTCTCAGTCTGTCATAGATCTATACGAGAACGATAGGATCAAGGAGAGATTAGCGGAATAATCCTTTAAGTATTGATAATATAAGCATTTTAAGGAAATGCTTTGAAATAGGAATATGAAATTTTTACCGTTGTTACCAAGATTGTCATCCGTGTGAAACCACGGGGCACAACTAGTAAGGCCATAAAATAACTTATCACGCGACCACTGGAACGTGTCACTAAAATGCTAACTTAATTACATTATTTAATACTTGGAATAATTAATGAGTGTCGCGTACTATGGACGCTAAATTATGCTAAAAGAAATTGGAGCAGTCTCTTGAATGAATCACTTCAGTAGGGTTGCTGCGAAACTGAAATATTAATGTAAATAAAATGTAGTAGGTAAGTGATGTAAGGCACTTATCTTATTCAACGTTATAATCCATTTGTAAAATAACATTTTGCGACAAAAAATTAAAAATAATTTGGAAAATCCAAAAGTGCACGCCTCATAATTTTTTTTTAATAAATATTTATTAATTATTATTTTTGTTTATTTAATAACAATTAAACCACATCGAATCAGACCCTGAAAAATGAAAGGGTTCTATTCCTGAGCATACTCAAGCGTAAGAGAAAAAGAAGACTCGATTAGTAAAGTATTTCGGTCGCTATCGTGTTAACAAGAA
>CAJQZN010009955.1:0-14366 GCA_907164685.1 Colias eurytheme | reverse complement strand
TATTTTTGTTAGTGTCTACATTTTGTCTGAAAAAGTAGTTTTTTTTTTATTATTTATACTTTGTGTGTTAATTTTTGGGAGGATTGGATATATTAAATCTAAATAATTCACTGTAGTTAATTAATACCAAATATTTAAATACCAACTGCAAAAGCCTGAAAAATTATGGGAGCGTTTCCTTTCTTTTTACTCGTACCTAGTCGTTTTCGTCATTGCAGCATTTAGACTTGTACCTGCAACATAAAAATAAATCATCACTATAATTTCAAATACTTAGGTAGAGTTCAAATTGAACACAACACTTAATTAATTAACAATGAAAATTGTACGCTTTATCTACCAACAATTCTACCAGAACCCCGTACTAAAAAGACAAAATAGGTACTCTGTACTAAAGGCAACAACTCCTCATCTCAGTACAGTTCAAATAAAAATACCACTAAAATACATACGCAATTCGATGGGCATTTATTCACCATATGTACCTTTGGGCTTAGCGGCCTCATGGGACAAGGGCACAGCTAATGAAAACGGCTCGCAAGGGTGCATAGATGCATAACAGTTTGTCAAATTGAGCATTGTCTGTATCGATTGTGAAAAAGTATTGAGCTATCGTTCACTAGAAACAGTATTATCAACTCTAAACTCATCGCGAATGCTTATGGGCGGCGGACATCACTTTCCATCAGGTGACCCGCCTGCTCGTTTGCCCGCTTTAACGATAAAAAAAAACTCAATCTGAATTACTATCAATACACCAATTGTCTTGAAATTAAAACTCCATCAGGCCTGCATTCTACGTTTCTTTTTAGCGCCTCTATAATAGTTATCTAATATGGCAATTACTTATTAGATATTGCCCGTCGTGAAAGCAGGTTCTACAAAGAAGAGACATCACAATCGTCAGGCACATCACAAACTGTAAACAAACAATGTTTGGTACATATTTGATCATTAACGACAAGACTGGCCAAGGGATATAAGGCCCGAAATTAAAATAAAAATATAGACACACTGATGCATCTTTCGTGGCTAACTTTTTCCTTAAAAACGGCACCAAAAACGATAGTATTTTCGTTCGACTTGAAACCGCATTCAACCCTAAGCTCGTAACCAGTGCTCTATCGGCCATATGTCGCGAAAAATTTCGCTGTAATTGCATTAACTTACCCTAAGCTGAGTGCCCCAACTTTTAATTACGACGTCCCACTTAGACATATGTGGTGCAAGAATAGGGGCTCCAGTGTCAAACGTTTTAAAAACATCCACCAGTTTATATTTTTTAGAGCTTCGTGGTTATGACGCCTGATCATGTTTGATGTTTGGGAGGTTGAGTTTTTTTTTGCTATTGTCTGTAAAGTAACTGGCAATATACCTTACAATTTTTTTGTAATTTCTCTTTGCAATGAAAAGCTCTGTGAAAACACGAAAAAAGTTGCAAATTTCTACAATTAGGTACATTAAAGAAGGAATAACTGTCATTTTTTAGATTAAAGATTCATTGGACGCATTTCATTCCTACTAATTCTTTTAATTCTAATTACTTGTTTTTACAATTTCAATCCAAATTTCCAAATTTCAATTTTAGGATATCACTAACCAACAGGCAATAACGCGTAACTTCTCATTTCTTTCTTGTGTCCAAAAATAACAAAACGACAACACTTTTATTAAAAGTAAAACACCACAATCAAGGTAATCGACCCTCCAACAAAACGCCACTACGTACACATCCTGTAATCCTAAATTTATAAAGCAAAAATTAAAAGAAAACACCCTCGTTGCTACAATGGCCGGCACTTACTCACGGCTTCCTTCCCAGTTATACCATTGTTTGTTTTTTTCCACAACTTTTTCTCTCTTCATTTGTTTCGAACAATTTTTCAGAAGCAGGATTTCTTGAACCCATATTTCAAACTCATATTGTCCCCGATTCCCATTTGTTGAAAGAATCTTTTACATTTTTAGGTACGATTTTTAAGGTACGGTTAATTTATTCTTGGAAAGTTTGTTCAGTTTCTTTGGAAGAAGAGTGTTTAAATTAGAACAACAATAATTTCATCGTGAATATGAAATAAAATAATGTCTTTTTCAGACCCTTCAACAAACTTAATAGCCTCAAGGTTACGAATGATTTCTGCTATAAGTAATGTTCATATTTTTCAAAGCAACTACCAATTTTCTTACTTTTATGATTCCATTGTCAAATATGTAAATTAGCGCCATCGCTACATTGAAAGGAGAATGGCGAAATCCCATAGGACTTTGGGCCTGATCGTTACACTGATGATTTATGTGGGGTTAAATAGATAAAAATATACAGATTCTATAAATATAACAATTAAAGATCTGTTCTATGGGATAGCAGAGATATTGAGCATGTAACGTCACTAAAATTGAGGTTAGGTTTGCTCGAGTTCAATGAATAGCTTTGTTTCTTTCTAAGTAGAGGTAAGTTTATATCCTATAATATACATTATTTAGATAAAGAGTGTAACAGAAGAACAGTTAGGTAATAGAGATATTGGATCTAACTTTTATTCTTTTAGAGTACCTACCAAAACATCGTAGGTACTTATATATAAAATAAAACACGTTTTTTCATAAATCGTTTATTCATCATTATCATCATAAACAATTAACACATCATCCAGAAACTGTGCTGGCGGCATTCAATCTGGTTGATACCTTGCCCAGCTAAGGTACCATATTATGCACATAACGTGACAGCAGCAACCTACAGTTCTTCTTCCTACTAAACAATTACAATAATAAACTGTTATTGCTTCCCTTCCTATGAGAGCCCTCACTCAGCAAGAATGACATAGATATGTTGCTCTATTTCCAATCTGTAAAGAAATACTTTGTTAAAACACCTTTCATTTTTACTTTGAGATTTAAAAAGAAGATTATTGGCAACTTTTTACTTAAAATGTTATCAAAACACTCAATAACTTAAATGATGAGGTAATATCCACTCTAATATCACTGCTCTAATTCTTTGATCGCGTTGAGAATCAGTTCTTAGTAAATGAAACCGTGTGCGCAATACAGAACGTCCACAAATAATGCATACACGTTGATGACCCAGAGTTACAGTGTCATCTTCATGATTTTCAATCCTCAAAAATTCATTCGCAAGTTTCCAGCATGCATCACATATGTGATCAGAGTGAGTGATCTACAAATAAAGAATTAATATTACAATTGGACAAAAGAAAGTGAATATATATATTAATATATATAAATCTCGTGTCACAATGTTTGTCCTCAATGGACTTCTAAACCACTTAACCGATAATAATAAAATGCGCAAACCATGTAGAGTTCGATCCAACTTGAGAGATAGGATAGTTTAAAGTTTAAATTAATATGTAGGTACCACGGGCGAAGCCGGGGTGGACCGCTATTATATATATGTAAAACAATGTGTGTTTACGTTTTTGTTTGATTTCAATAGCTAGTACTAAATACCTTAGATAATACTAACCCACTAACCGTTAGAGGAGCAGCCCACCCTTGTATAATAATTGATATTATTGCGTTATCTTGTAACAAATGCATACGTATAGCATTAATACCACAGTTGATGCAGTTCATATTTGTAAATGAAAAATCGGATGCAAAGTCGGTGTCCAGGTAGGGTAGCAGTAGTGAGTCGTAAAGGCAGGTAATCAAAGTCCGGTGTGCAAGCGTTGGTTGGTAGTAATAACAGAGATCGTCAGTGTCCGTAATACGTAGCGAAAGTCGATAAAGATGAAGAAAATAAGTTAACCACGAAACGAAAAACCTCAATCAAATGTCAAAAGTCAAACGACAAACATGACATTGTAATTAAAATTGAAGCAGCCAGCTACATTTCAGAAATATTATTACAAAGTGCGGCCGCCATGAGTAAAAATAGAATTACCTAAATAAATAGCGTGCTAAAAAGTTAAAAATAAAATATGTAACGCAGTTAACTTATATTTCTGATTTATAAAGCATTTGAATTTTATATAAAACTAAAAATGAAAATAAATATTCATTCGTTTTAATCGATATATCGACTATTTTACTCCTGACAGCACTGACAATCTCTGCTTGATAAGACCGGTAGTCATAGAAATCTAAATAACAATGCCGTTAGTGAACACATTATCTTTTTTTTCAAACATTTGTTTTCCCATAGAATCAGAAGTCAATATTTTACCAAGAATTATTAAAAATAACATAATGAATTTTAAATATATTATGATTTCTGTAAGGCCCTAATTTTGTTAGGCCCAGTTTCGCCATTCTCCTTTAGCTAACAGTGCACTCTTACCGCAATGCTTTAAAAAATACAAACGCTTGAAGCACGGAACACACAAACAAAAAAATGATCAATATATCTTTGGAGACCCATTGACTACAAATGCACAGATTCAAATTAATTCCCGAACACAAAACGTACAAAGGAATAACCCTCAAATGAATGGTGGCTCATTTCATATTCAGAATCTAGTCGGTCGGTCCGTCTGGCCGCTATGATTTATGAACTATTTTTTTGTTAATTTCGCCTCAAATTTCGCCACTGCCAAGATTCTTTCGTAGCCAAGTTTATAACGGAGCATATTGGTAAATTTTAGTTTGCTTCGGCATTCTGCTGGTGTGACTTGAATTATGATTATTCTTGTTTAGGTATATTAAATTATTTTGATATCAAATAACGAATAGATTTCATTAAATATAATTTTACATTACAATACGTTACATACCAAATAATGAAAACAATATAATAAATTCACTATTAACCTGTTACACAATACAGTATACACTGCATCTAATAATAATACATCTACATAGTACATACATCCAAATTGAGATACCCTTCACAAACCACTTCTAAAAAAGCTCCATCATTCACCCAAACCATGTCGCTAAAAAGCGAGAAACATTTGACATTTAAAAGATAATTTAGCGCGGAACATTAGCGGCGCACTAAATGTTAAATGTTTCAATGTTACGACCTCGCTGTCGGCTCTGAAGGGTTAATTCGACGGAAATGTTTGGGACAGTGGTTGTTGAAAAATATTCGTTTAGTTCGGGGTTAGGATTCTGATTTTGGTCAAAGGACAAATGTGTTATGAAAATTATAAAAATAGTCGTGTGTGTTTTGTAAAACATGCTTAAGACTTCGTGACTTTTTGGATATTAATTGATTGTGTTGTCATAATTAGTTAGGATGTAGAATGCAATATGTACGCTAGATAAAAATTGTGGCTTCCGTGTTGATCCTAGAGATGTAAGACTGTAAATACAACGCATTTTATAACGTTGATGAAAAGTGTATTGGGTTTGCAATTTTTCCTATACATAGTATATTAAGCCGACATACGAAACAGCACATCCGAATCTGCAAACAAACACTAGTAAGTACCAGTATTACATAAAACACACAATAGTATCGTACAACAAACAGTGGGAACAATGACAAACCCTTCACCGCTGACTGACTATCTCAAACATAACGCGAACAAATCGTCCACTGTCCTTTACCACTAATTAAACTAAATGGCCTAGAAACAAGATTGCATTATTGTCTCAAAACGACTACCCCTCTCTGTCTACCCTGTAGCATAACTAATACACCCATCTCGTTCTCGCTAAACGTCAAGCGACTCATTATGCTAAATATCCGTTTTGCTCCGTAGTGGAAAGATCTCGGATAAGGCGGTTTTTTCATTCCATACTTGACAGTTGGTATATGGACTTAGATTAAGATTGGGGAATTAGGTCGTTATAATTACGGGAGATTTTTAAATAGGTTTCTTCTATTTTACGGCTGAGCATTATTATGCTATTATCGACTTATGGTAGGTACTCGAAATTGGAAAATGCGAAAAATATTGCATTGCATGAGGATCATAGTAGGTAATTGTTTTTTTTTTGTAATAATAAATTGTATTAAAAGCAATGATGAAAACGAATATAAATTTTCATATAAAGTTTGAAGATCTCATTTTATTTTAACCACAGATAAATTTTTACACATTAACTGAAATCTAAATCTATGACAATATTTTAATTTAACCTTTACCTTTCAAAACAACTATTTAAAATTATATAATGTTGATTCAAAACTAAACTAAAACCATTCATCGATTACACTCACATATTGGAATACCGCCATTTTAATAAATCGCACAGGAAAAAGAACTTATTACATTACTGACTCTCCATTAGGATATGAATTGTTTTAAACATATCGTATGAAGCCCGAAAGCACTGTTATAAAATGATTAATCAAATTAATATGTAGGCAAAAGCTATGTGTGTGTACCATTTGTGTAATAACTATGTGCATTTACCATTTATTATAGCGAAATAAAAAAAAATATAAATAATTATCATGATGACATGGCCTGGCAATAAAAAATAAAAACGAAGAAAAGCTTGTACTGAAAAAATAGACACTTTTTGCGATTTGTAGTTTTGTTAATATTTAGCTACTATGAACACAATAAATTATCTACATTATTTTTTGAAACATGTAATTGAATAGGATTTTTGGCCTTAGAGAAGAATATACATAAATATAGATAGAGAATTGATAAAGACTGAAAAATACAATTTGAGCAACATGAAATATGTTCAAATGAAATGCTACAATTAATAAATAACGCATTTTACGTTAAAATTTTCTGTAACATAATTTCCTAATAAAATACGCATATGCATCCCCAAACAACAGAATCTATGGTACACATAGCACAATAAGCAAAAAGCGTTCAAAAACATTGAAACGAAAGGGTGCTTCTAATTTAAATTTATGTAATGTTAGATCGGATCGCGCTTAGCTGAATGCCTTTAGCGATAGAGATTTTTCAATGATTTATACTGCAGGGGTACTAATGATTTCGTTTAGAAGATTGGTTAATGTTTAAAATTTAAATGTAAATAGATTTGTTGTCTGCGGCTTTGTGCGATCAGAAGCTGCGAGGATCTTTGGTGCAAAAGTAACTCTTTAGTCGAATAAAAATAGATTCTTTACTTATTTACTTACATTACTATTATATTGTTGATGTGTGTAGTGATGACGAATAGAGGATGGGCGGATGGGTGAATGTTTATAACCATTACACAACATACATTTCATTTTGTAAAACGTTCGTAACGAAAAATCATTAATTAAGCTTATTTTAAGCTTTTTACCGACATTTAAAAATGATATACATACCTATTAGTATATATAGGTACTCCAAATTTTGTCGCATGGAACCTACATACTGACAACTATTAGTCATTTTCCAATAAGTATGCACATTATAATCCTTAAAACATTTATATCAATATCTGCCATTTTAAAATTAAATTATAACCGCACAATAACAATAATTCAGGAACATTTCAATTCCCCACAAGAATAAATATATGAGGCTATTCGAGTGGAAACTGTTCTCGAATCGATATCGAGTTTAAATCGAAATCGAATGCAAATCGATCCATAACGTTTATTATATTTACAACTGTTCTGTTTTGAAAAGGAATTTTATAATAGCTGCTATTGTTGTAGTGAAACAAGTTGAAACTGTTAGGTATCATTAAAGTTTAAAGTCAAACTCAGGAAAGTACGCTCTTAAATTCTTCGATCTGAAATAAAACAGGTTTAATCGCAGAATGTAGAATAAAAATAAAAAGCTCCTGTAAGACCGCATTGTGTTAACTGTAAGTAGTAAATAAATAGCTTTGACGTACAAACGTTAAAACAATATTACTTCTCAAAAATCTAAATAAAAATTGAATTAATAAAGAAAATTCCGTAAGAATTTAATTAACTTAATTAATACATGAATTGTATCTTACCATACAAGTACGTTCCACAATAAATACCAAATCTTGGTATTAAAGCCAGCAAATCTGCTAATTCGCGACCGTCAGGTGTAAGGCCGCATGTGGTTCCCACTGTCTTGGACTAGTTTATATAACCCCGATACTGTTATACAGGGTGTTTTAATTCTATGCAGTTTTAATTTGAATAAAATTATAAGTATGGACTGCTACTAACAGATTTCTTTGGAGCTTTTAAGTTTGGGTGGGATATTAGGTTGGCTTGTATGGCTTCTATGTACTAAATTTCATCTAAATCGGTTTATTCATTTGCATAAACCAAAGAATTGTGAACAAGAAACAAGCAGATGTTATTGTTGCATTTATAACATAAACATTAAGTAGGTATTAAAAGTAAACATGAATCTCAATTCAACATTTGCTGTGATATTGATAGCTCAAGTAGCAGTTAATTATAAGAAGAAAGAAGAAAGAAAGAAAGAAGACTTCTTTATAAGATGACTTTTTCTATTTTAACAAACCTTTACTAAAAATATTAAAAATGGATTTGTTTTAAAACAGCACTGACTGCATTTGGCAACTAGGTATGTATTCAGATGTCACGCTACCACAAACATAATTATAATTAACTTATAACACCCTCTGTTTGCATTGGAGTTAACAATGGTTAGTTACATATATTTTTGAATGTTTCTTTTTTCGTTGGTCACTAGAGGACGGTCATTCTCACTCCTGTTTCTATGCATATCTATATAATAAACTAAAATTTTATTAATTGAAAACAAATGAAAACATTCGTATGCAAATAGCATTCAACGGTTTTAACTAAACTAATTATAATTGCAATTAATATAATATAATTTTGATAATTTTAAATAATTTATTACAAATCGATCACGCTGTATAGCATATAAATATTGAAGTGTGTTATGCAAGATATACATAGCGCAACTTAATTCAATCTCGGATTAACTGACACTAGGTTCGTACACAAATATACATTCTGGCATAATACCGACCCCATTTGACTAAGACGATCATATGATAGGTAAAGGGATGAGCATAATCAATTTGTACTAGATTTATAATATGTGGTACATTTATTCATTGTTTAATTTGAATCATTTACAGTGAAATCTAGCTCTATATCTAATCACTAATTATCAAATCCATTAAACTCGGGAAATTTTTCATTGATAGTAATAATAATTAATACCCACGATGAAAAAATAAAAAACTGAATTGTGAAAAAAGAAATCCTTTTTTTTTGACACAGATACTCTCATGAATTACAGTGAGATGAGTCTTAATCAATGCGTTAAATATTGACGCTTTAAACAATTAGCCCCTTTTTTCCTTAAAAAGGCTAATATGTTCAATGAAATTTCGATAAAGTCGTCCACACGGTAATAAATAACGGTAACAAATCCGCACTTTTGTTACAACACTATCTGGCGAGCGCACGCCTTCCGCGCCTCTAACTGAATACGCTCCTCGACGGGTAGCGTCAGCAACAACATTGCAGGACAAAAAATTGTTTTTTTTTTCTCTCATTAATCTATAAATTTAAGATATTGTTGAATTTAATATACGAATAGTTAATTGTCAGGTAGCGTCAGCAAAGCAGCTTTGGGCTAAAATATCGTTTTATTTTATATTTTACGTTATGGACGCGATTAACTTTAACAACGTTGTTAAACGTTGATTATGGTTAGCATCTGAAAAACAGTAAGTACAGAATAGGAGGTTCTATAATATTTTTAAGGAGTGCATTAATTACGGATAGATACTGTCAAAAAAATAATGATGGGCTTTATTAAAATTAACAGACATTATCAATGTACAATATTCCTTGAAAGAGAACATAAACATCTCATCATGCTTTTTTGACAAATCCTTTATCCGTGACCGGTCGGTTAAAATTTAACATTTATTTAGTTTTATTTGCTGACCGTACAGTTCGTCCACAGCGCCATTAATCACGGTTTATCGAGTGCTAATCCAGGTTTAAATAGATAACTAGTGCCCGCCATTGTTGTGTGGATCCCTGAAATAGGGTTGGCATAAATTACTTTTAAATTACTTTTAATGTTATGCGTAACATTTTGAAAAGCATCTGGAAATTAATGTATTTATTAAAAATTGTGATAAACGATTGTAGATTTAATACGCTGATTATAAATTGTAAAATAAAATTTTGAATCCTTTAAGTAGGTACATAATATTATTATTGTCGCAATTGATTGAAGTTATTTAGGCAATTTTATCGAAAGACTTGAAATCGGTGTTAATATAATTGCCGGATATAACGAAAATCTGAATTGTATTTTTTTTTTGCTTTTATTGTTTACGATAAAGTACAACATAGGCATCTGAAAATTTATTCTGTAGTCATAAAAAGTAAACTCTAGCCAGCCCTATTTTAGCATGAACAAAAACGTTGACATGCGACATTTATATACAATTCAGATTTCAGTTTCTATTTTATGCCAAAGCTAAGTGGATTTACTAATTATTTTTTTTAGTAGATTTCATAGTAGCAAGTATACATAGAAACCTGTATAATTAATTTTAACAACTTTTCTTCTTATTTAACCAGCAATGTGGAAGAAATTTTTCTTTATTTATCTTACGTCTTTATCTTATCGAATCCATTTATAATATGCCGGACCATAAAAAATGATTCTTATGAGTTGCAAGTCATGACCTATATTTTGAAAATTAACACTTTTCTAAATGGAGTAGGTAGGTAACATATATATTACTCCGTCAGTCGACAAACAATATTATGTTTAATGTTTATTAAGTAGGCATACTAATAATAATATTAGTGTATGTGATAGAATGCGCATCCACCGAACATTCTGGAACAATAGGTATCTAGAATCTATATAGACTGATTGCTCCAAATCGGTACAAAAACGAATGCGTCTAGAAACCTCAATTACTTTAAACACAAAAATTTGCATGAAACAAATTACGTCACATTTCGAGCAATCCGCTGAAAATCAAGAAAACACATTTGCGGTAAGCAGCTTATCGGCGGCCATTTTGTGACTATAACAAAATGGCGCTCGTTCAATTTGAATATAACAGCATACGTCGGCCGCGCTCCCGGGCGATAACTCATCGGATCCACTAAGATGGCGTGGAAATCGTAAAAGTATATTATTTTTATAAGAACAATAAGTCTGGTGGAGTCGCATCGTCTAAGCACACGAAAGGAAATTGAAAATTCAGCCTAGGATTACTAATTAGTAATTACTCTGTTTTGTTGTAGCTTTGAAAGATCTTTAGAGCCTCCTATGGACTAAAGTGATGTACTGTTAAGGGTTTCTCCATGGACGTATAAAAAAAGACGGACGCCGTATTACGAACAAACAACGTGAAGCCACCATAGTAAGCTAGCGATCGCGTAAAGACAATAAACACGCACACACTCTCACCATAGTAAGCTAGTCGGCCGCCATTACGTCGTGAACTACCGACTGATTAACTGCGTCACTGTTTCACAAAAAATATTTAAAATGCCGTCTTGCGTGGTTAAATGGTGTTGCAACAGTACAATTTTAAATAACAAAACACAAGGGATTACATTCCACAGGGAAGCAAGTTATTACTTTTATGTTTTAATGACAAAATTATTACGGCAAAATTTATAGAAAAAAATACAGCCGCCATTGTCATCAACACAGCTGTTGCCATGGCAACATGGCACACACGCATGGATGTTTCGCCGCCATTACTAGGCTTCACTCAATATTTAGGCGATATACCGTCCGTCTTTTTTTATACGTCCATGGGTTTCTCAAACTATTCATCTCACAATGCACAATTGCTTAGAATTATGTAGTAACATAAGTTATTGTTGATTAGGTATTTTAATTTAAGGTCCATAATATATATGTGCTAAGGAAACTCTACTACGTATAAAATATAAATAAATGAAAATAAAATTAGTATCTGTTTACGCAGCGATCTAGTACTAGGACTTAGGAGAAGAAATAAAACGTTATATACTTTTAACTTTACATACTAAATCATAATGAAAAAAAAATAAATAAAACACGACTCCACAGCATCCGTAGTCTCTGCAAAGATGGCACATAAGAATATGTCGGTCAGAGCACGGCGGAGTGAGATAGCGCAAATCTCTTTGGAAAAGTGTCCAAGATGGGCGCCGATTTTATGAGTATCACTCGCTACTCTATGGTTTTCTATAAGTCAATGTTATTTTATTTGAAAAAGGTAAAGACTGTAAGCGAAAAGTGATGAAAAATAAAAAGATGAAATGATGAAAATAAAAAGTTACGCTCAGGTTATGGATAAAAAATAATTTAATAAAATCACACAAAAGATTTTATTAGTTATTATTTTTACAAGTATGTCGCACAAAATCTACAATATAAATCAAATAATGGAAACCGATCCCCATTAAATAAAAGTTAAAACTACTTATAAACTACGATACTTCACTCAATTATATTTCGATAACCACTCAAAACCCTTATATTTATTCTTTCACTAACTTCACCCCTAAACCTATGAATATAGAGCTTATTTTAAGTTTAGCTAGTTATGTGGACAATGTTGTAAATGCCCGCTTGAAACGTGATAGCCACTTGACGCATTACACGGTCAAAACAATAAAGAAACACGTCAAGAGACAACGGCTCGGTGATTTTTCGAGATTCGCAATTGTTTTTCGACTCATACCAAGATTCCCCGCTGTGCTCTAGTGGCCGGTTATTATGCGGTTTTCCTGTGAGAATATGTATGTACTTCATATATTGTGGTTGTGTGAAAAATTTGTTGTTCGCTTTATTGGTTTTTGGTGACGGATTCGAACAGATTTTCTTGATAGTTAGTTGTAAGAATTCTGGGGTAAGACTGAAGGGTTTACCTAAAATGAATAAAATTATTTGTTAGGTATCGTTTATCACAACAAGAACACACTCTCAAATCAATTGAATTACAAATTAATTATTGCTATGACTCTTTGGTATATAGAGACGAAATGCCTACAGAAAATAAAAGTGTTTCTTTTTAGTGGAATTGAGAAAACCGATAATCATTAAAGATAAATAGATAAGTGAAGCCACTTCAATTTCGACATTTTTTATAAATTTTTAAGTAAAATTTTAATTATTAGGAACAAAAGGGATACTTACAAAATACTTATGAAATACAATGTCCAGCTTTAATTTAAAATCTAAAAGACGTGCCATTTTGGCGCTAATAAAAAAATATAAATGACAGGAACCCTTCCGTAGGTACAGTCTGCAGCATAAATCTCTTGGGGCGCAAAAAGTGACGCTAAAAACGTCTCTCATTCGGCGGAATCATATTCTGTTAAACTCGTTATGTGCCCACGGCTTGTTGCGCTGACCTGGCAAGTGTTGGGATTATGTGGATATGATACAAAAATCTATTTAAAAGGACTTTTGATAGTTAGTATCTAATTTCCATATTTTATTAACGTACATACCGTGTAACACACTTTTGCTATAGGTAGTATCGGCATTATGCATTTGTTATTCAGGCTTTTATGCTACCAGATCGTGGCTAATAAATAATATTGTAAAGTGCTACTGGTAATAGTTCGTTGAGTCTACAACTCTACAGTCGCCCGTAAACTACCTCCCGCAGCATAAATGTAGTCATGTTATTCCACTAATACTACTAACCATTAAAATGAATATATATAAAATTCAGTACTTTCAAATCATTTATTTTTGATAAATACCTATGTTTTATATTATGTTTTAACTAATGCCTTATCCACACCATCCTCGCGTAGCCACTTCGCTGTGAAAGCAATACTGTATTGAGTTTTTAGCGGCCGCAGGACTGTCGTCGCACGAAATATTGAGTTGCCGACCTTTTACCGGCCAATGTGGGTGTCGATTGATTTTTTATTGAATTTAACTACTTGCCTCACATTTTTCTTAAAAGACTTTCGAAGTAACTATGTAGTGCTAGGAGAGAAACTCATTAGAACATTATGATTATCTTTACGACGGTAATCATATCCAGTGGTACTTCAATATTAAAACTTCCGACTGTAAATAAAACTGAAAAGCAACGTGTACCTAAATTTTTCATTTATCATCACAGCTCTAGTTGATAAAGAAAACACATAAAAACATAAATCTTTAAAATAAAGCATAAAATTCTTGATAAGGTGACATGCTACCAGGGCATTCCTACCAGAGTCTCAGCTAGTATTAGTATACTTGGTGTCGACATTTCGTGTGATGTCCAGTTTCGTTGTCATCTGGAAGGTAAGGCTAAGTTAGCCTCTCAAAAACTTGGTGTGCTCTGTAGAGCGGGACAGTATTTCACACCCGGCCAACGCCTTCAACTCTATAAGGCACAGGTCAGGCCGCACATGGAATACTGTTCCCATCTCTGGGCCGGTGCACCCAAGTACCAGCTCCTTCCTTTTGACCGAATCCAGCGACGTGCAACACGGTTTGTGGATGATCCTTGTATTACTGATCGGCTGGACTCTTTGGCTCTCCGTAGAGATGTCGCATCTCTCTGCGTTTTTT
>CAJQZN010009950.1:0-13314 GCA_907164685.1 Colias eurytheme | reverse complement strand
GACAGTAGTACCCACCTCAACGCTTCGCTTATGAGGCGTGCAATAAATACTTAAATATAGATAATTAACACCCAGACACAGAGCAAACATCTATGTTCATCACACAAATATTTTCCCCGGGTGGGAATCAAACCCACGACTTCTGGCTTGGAAGGCAGGGCCACTACCAACCAAGCCAACCGGTCAGTCAAACTGGAGGAATATCATTTTATTATCCAAAATATATGAAGGACATAATGTGTCTGAGTTAGGATAAGGCAATCTTGTATTTAAAAACACTCTATAATACTCTTTAATTCATAAAATATTGTTATTAAATAACTATACAAATTTTGAAACAAATCTCTCCCTTTAAAGTGAGTCAATCCAGTCTAAAGGAGACGGTTATAACAAACAAACACTTAACTGTATATTTAGCTGAATATTAAGATAATAAAATCATGTTTATAAATATGACTAGATTTCCGCCCGCGGCTTCTCCCGCGTTTTCAAAGGAAAACCCGCATAGTTCCCGTTCCCGTGGGATTTCCGGGATAAAACCTATCCTATGTGTTAATCCAAGTTACCCTCTATATTTGTGCTAAATTTCATTGTAATCGATTCAGTAGTATTTGCGTGAAAGAGTAACAAACACACACACATCCTCACAAACTTTCGCATTTATAATATGTATTAGTAAGATTTTTATTCAATACCGACATTAAACACAAACAAAAATGTGAGCTAAATATTTCTTTATTTTACTGGGAAATAGTCCAACTATAATAGAAAAACGTAAAATGCCATTATCTATTTGCAATTAATGAAATTAGTTGAGTCTGTATTTGGCACATTGATAATATTAATTTTATGTATATTTTGTTGTGGAGAGGGGCTTGAATTTCATTGGAACATTTTTGATAAAATAGTGCGAATAATTTCATTAAGATTTGAAATTTTATGTGAAATATACTTAGATATTTGTAATTATTTGTTGTTTGCATTTTTATTAGGTACTAGCGGTCCGCCCCGGCTTCGCCCGTGGTACATGTTTACGTTTTCACTACATAAGAACCATCCTCGTACTTCAAGGAATATAATAAAAAAAGAAATATCGAAATCGGTTCTGCCGTTCTCGAGTTATGCGCTTACCAACACATTTTGCGATTCATTTTTATATATAAGAAGACTAGCGGTCCGCCTCGGCTTCGCCCGTGGTACATGTTTACGTTTTCTCTCCATAATAACTATCCTCGTACTTCAAGGAATATTATAAAAAAAAGAATTATCGAAATCGGTCCACCCGTTCACGCGTGTTGCCGCGGCCGTGAATAAGGAAAACGGGTTTCATTTTTTAAGCAGCATTTTGTATCCATTCGACCTCAAGTCCCTCAAAGGAAATTTTCATCAAAATGTATTTTTCCTTTGTTCAGTTTTGTGGAGTTATATACAGTTCAATTAGTAGTCAAAGTATTATTTGTATGTGTTTTGTGCTAATTGTTGTGTGAAATATAAAATATTCAAAGTGAGGTTAAATATTGTGTTTGGAAATGTACTAAGGTGCTATTATAGGTAAATTATGGCCGTGCAAAATTCTACTTAATAATATTATAAATGCGAAAGTTTGTGAGGATGGAGGTATGTGTATGTTTGTTACTTGAACACGCAAATACTACTAAACGGATAACAATGAAATATAGCACACATAGGTAATATCACTGGGTAACATGGATTAACATATAGGATAGGTTTTATCCCGGAAATCCCACGGGAACGGGAACTATGTGGGATTGCTCCTTCCCCGGGTGCCGTCGGTATCCATGCAAGATTTCACAATAAAAAACGTCTTTTAAAAAAATTGC
This sequence comes from Colias eurytheme, assembly GCA_907164685.1. Taxonomy (NCBI): domain Eukaryota; kingdom Metazoa; phylum Arthropoda; class Insecta; order Lepidoptera; family Pieridae; genus Colias; species Colias eurytheme. The sequence goes on along the minus strand of CAJQZN010009950.1, from coordinate 11,473 downwards.
GTACCTATTTAAAAAAAACGTGATCAACTAAGTTTACGCTTTCCTTGAGTGCAGATTAAAGCTTAAAGAGAAATAAATAAATAATGCTTCTGTTCTATACTTACTATAGGACTTAAATACACATAATATGGGTATACCGACAAGTGGACTTCATTATAATATTTTTTTTTAACTCGATATGGGTAAATAGTATCTACCTTATAGTAATAGTATCTACCTTTACGGTTCGTGCTATCAAGCTGTGGAACAGTCTGCCCGACAGTATCAGAAGAGCTGAGACACTAAGAGAATGAGTTCAAAAAGCAAGTATATAATTACTATTTATCTTTATGAAATGTATATTTGTGTGTATATGTATATTATATTAATATGTAGTATACTCATTTATTTAACTACGTATAGTATCTTCTTAATTAATTTCTTATTATTAAATCTATTTCTTATTAAATCTAAGTAATTTTTATTTTTTGTTATTATTTTGTTACTGGTGCAAATAAAGTATTCATACATTCATTCATTCATTCTACCTGATTTTGGCGCGAACTTTTATCTGTTAATATATTTTAATAGGACGAACAAAAAGAATTAACAGATAAAAAGATAAAATAAAGTTTGAATTGATATAAAAGGATTTAAAAGGACGATAAGTACAGTAGTAATATGTATAATAAGTGCATGAACAGTTATAAATTATAATATTATCTTATTTAAGGTGACTTTAACTATCTTTGATCAAAAGTTTAGGAAGTAATATAATCTTATATATAAAAATGAAACGCAAAATGTGTTGGTAAGCGCATAACTCGAGAACGGCTGAACCGATTTCGATAATTCTTTTTTTATTATATTCCTTGAAGTACGAGGATGGTTTTTATGTAGAGAAAACGTTAATATGTACCACGGGCGAAGCCGGGGCGGACCGCTAGTACAAAATATAGTTTAATTTCAATCGGTTAAACTTGTAAGTAACAAATTTACTATAAAATAGTCTATGTAAGTGTAAAATTTATGGGAATATATCTATACTAATTAAAAAAAAAATCTATACTAATATTATAAAGAGTTTGTTTGTTTGTTTGAACGCGCTAATCTCAGGAACTACTGGTCCGATTTGAAAAATTATTTCGGTGTTAGATAGCCCATTCATCGAGGAAGGCTATATGCATACATCATCATGCTAAGACCAACAGGAGCGGAGCCACGCGGGTGAAACCGCAGATCGCAGCTAGTACCTATTCAATAATTTTGATGGTCAAAATACATAAAATAATATTTACCACCGGTTTGGAAAGCAGTTTCTACAAAGAACAGAAAATACGACAAGAAACTCTGTAGTTAATTTTAACATATCGCCATAACAAATAACGATGCCAAAGAATCTTCATGTCAATAATCAATTCAAATATGGAACGAAGAATGTGCAATGAAACAAATGAATGTACGAAAAAAGTTCTAAGTAAAAATACTGCGTTAAACAATTATATTATACAAATTATACCTACCTATATTATAATAAAAAACCTGTCAGAAATGAAAATTCTTTGACAATATTCAAAGATATCAAAATCGTCCCCTTACTCCATGACGTGACGATATTGCTATGACGCAATCTTGAAATTTTACTCTCTACGCGTCTAAAGAAGTTTCACTTCAAAAAAACGTACCAAAATCGTTGATAATATGAACACACAATTTGTCTTACAAACTCATAGTCCTAATTACGGGAGTAAGGTAATCAAGCGCGGTTGTAAAAAACGTGATTCAATAATTATTATCTTGATTAACACGAAAAATCAAAAACAGTACAACTACTCATAGACAGATTTTTCTTGTTTAGTCTCTAATTTCGTATTGTAATAGCACAGACTAATAATAATATACTACGTATACAGTATTAGCTAATGCGTGAGCTTTTCTTGCTTAAAATCGAAATAATTTATTAAAATAAGGCTAAATAATCTATTTCAATCGTTCCAATATTACATTTAATAGAATAAATAAAAGCCATAAATACCTTTGTGCTTCACAATACTATTATCACATCTGTAAACTAATATTATTCGATACCTAATTAATAAATTATATCTTTAATTCCTTAAAAATTTACATAAAAGTCGCGTAAATTCCAACGCAAAAAACATTATCATTTATCACGTAATAATTCCCGGTCTTTCAAAGTATTGTTATAATCCAGTGACGTTGCATGACTCAGTAAATAATTGTTCTTTTCCTTCTTTGATTGTTTATCGCAAGGTTTATCCTCTACAAATTCATAGATTCTCTGTGGTCGTGTGATTTGGTCGAGTTTTCAAATTTATTAATTAATATTAGCTTAAAAAATACAATTATTATTATAACAGCAACGTACATAAATAAGATAATCAAAACTTAATTAAACAAAAATAAAAATTAAATTACTAGAAGTGGTCAAAAATATGAATAAAAACTCCTGGTGAAATAAAAAAGAAACAAATTCAGATTCCCGCGCTTTTATGTAGTGCTGGCGGTAAATAAAAAGAAAATTCGAAAAAAGAAGTCGGTGTTCGAAAAAAAGTAATTACATTTACATTCGAAATATGGTAGTGTTATGTTTTCTGTGCGATTTTTTAATTAAATGTTTAGTTATTAAATCATAAATGTGTTGTGTTTATTTTAGTGATCTTAATGCGAGCCTTATTATGATGGTGTTTGTTACCTCTGTTATAGTGTCGAATACGTTTCATCTCAGAATTACCTCTTGCAATTAACAGGTAAAGTGTGCTGTGTGATTTCTATTATTTCATATTCTGCGTTATTAACTATGTACGTATTTCATTATAAGTAGATATTGATCAAAAGCTTCGATTTTAAAAACGGAATTAGGGTTATATTATGATTGATATATTTAATATTAATATATCAATCTATATTTAAAGATAGATTTATTGAAGTGAAACTTCTTTATCGGGGTTGGACAAAAATTTAGTGTAACATTTTTGCGTTACGCTGTCTATGCGTTACGCCGTACGCGTGACATTTTTGCGTTACGCCGTACGCGTGACATTTTTGCGTTACGCCATACTCGTGACATTTTTAAGGTCATAAAGAAGTTTCACTTCTTACGTGTGTACTCTAGTACACGCATACATTTTTATTTAATGAATTTATATAAGGTAAGATTAGTTATTCACTTGTAGACCTGAAAGCGATTAGAACATAGGTTTAAAGACCGATCATGACATGGCCTATTGAAATAAAGAACTAGCCGTGTAACCTGGCTTCGCGTACAATATCGAATATTGGTTGTACGAACTCTAAAACCTACGTGGTTACAACAATACTGAAAAAATGCTGTACCAATCATAATTTAATTTGTGATGTTAATTGCGTAATTTTGCGTATTTCTAATTATCAAGTTAGTAAATGAATGACTAGCTTTCCGCTCGCGGCTTCGCCCGCGTTAGAAAAACCCAAATAGTTCCTGATCCCGTGGGATTTCCAGGATAAAACCTATCCTTGTGCTAATCCAATTTACCCTCTATATGTGTGCTTAATTACATTAATAATCAGTAGTAATCGGTTCAGTAGTATTTGTGTGAAAGAGTAACAAACACACACATACATATCCTCAAAAACTTTCGCATTTATAATACATATTAGAATAATATTGTAATACTGTGATATTAGTAGGAAAGGAAGTAGGATATATTCGAAGTAGTATAGTTTCTCATATATTAGAATGGTTTTGTTTATCGTTTTATTAAGCTGTATGATTACTATGAAGGATCATTATATAAGTATATTTCTCTTATCATTTATCATAGACTGTTTATAATGGAATGTAATTGTTTCTGATTATTCTTTTAAGATTATTGAAAAACTTGAAAATAATGGTTTGTTTATAATTTTTTTTTAAAAATGATGTTTTTTTTTTATTGGTGGAGTGTTCAAATTAATGTTTGATTTCTTTAAAATTAAGTTTATTTATATACTAGCTGCGCTCCGCGGTTTCACCCGCGTTGCTCCGTTCCCGTTGGTCTGCGTGATGATATAATTATAGCATATAGCCTAATCGGACCAGTGTTCCTGAGATTAGCGCGTTCAAACAAACAGACAAACTCTCCAGCTTTATAATATCCTAGTCTATACTAAGTCATACATCTAGATATACTAATTAGGTACCTACTATTATTTGTAACAAGTTATATAATCGATAAAAACAGTGGTTATTCACAGTACAGTTCAAAATAATACCGATTTTATTATCAATAACCGATTTATCTAAGTTGATCCGTATCGATTCCAGATAAGATTGCCGGTGTTCAGTGTTGCCCGTCCTTGGTGTTCAGTGAGGTTTGGACGTCGAAATGGCACCGTTGTTGGAGTTGCCCTATGATATACGTAATGTTACGCCCGAGGAGGATAAACTTATAAAGAAGTGCTTGATTGGTTCGTATTTTAATTTATTTTTTATTTAAGTTGTATAGAGATAATAACTCTAAAATAATCGAAGAATTGTGTAATTTGTTACACCTTATTTTTGGGGACACATTGATTTATAAACCTTATTTGATTAGATGATGGTAATAATTTGTGACCGACCTTAAGTTTTAGTAAGTAAAAGTGTAGTATGTTTAGTTTTAATTTACGTAACTATTAGAATCCGAAATGTGTTATTCAAAATATCAATTTAATGCAGCATTTTTCTTAAATTGCTAATATTCATTAACTAGGTAATGCAATAGTTTTTTATAAGTAAAACTATTAATTACATATCTAGTTTTTGTGATATATTTCCGTGTTGTTTTATAGGAATCCATACTAATATTATAAATGCGAAAGTAACTCTGTCTGTCTGTCTGTTACTCAATCACGCCTTAACTACTGAACCAATTTGCATGAAATTTGGTATAGAGATATTTTGATACCCGAGAAAGGACATAGGATAGGTTTTATCCCGGAAATCCTACGGGAACGGGTTTTTCTTTGAAAACGCGGGCGAAGCCGCGGGCGGAAAGCTAGTAAGTAATATATTAAATTAATTATGAATAGGGATCTGAAACTAGTATTTCAAAGGAACAGGAAAAAAGACAATTTAAACTCGTAGGTATAACTATTAACTGACACAAATTTTAACGACATTTTAGTTATCTAAATCTGTTGAAATTATGTATATTTGGTATAATATAATATGACATCTATATACTGATGTTAGCTACTATTAAGTATTCTGTGGTTATGTACCTAAGACATCCATACTAATATTATAAATGCGAAAGTAACTCTGTCTGTCTGTCTGTTACTCAATCACGCCTAAACTACTGAACCAATTTGCATGAAATTTCGTATGGTGATATTTTGATACCCGAGAAAGGACGTAGGATACCTTTTATTGAGAAATATGTACCACGGGCGAAGCCGGGGCGGACTACTAGTAAGAAATAAGACATAGTTTCTACAACTTTGGTCCAGTAACTTTTTGTCGAAGAACTATAAATAAAAAAGTTATAAGCGAAAATGTTCAGTAATTAGAGATATTTATATTTTTCAATAAAACTTTTTTTTATCATTTTACGAAGAAATGATATCAGACTATTTTTGTAGATTATTTTTCGAGGAACAACTTTTATATACAACATTTTTTCATTACGTCAATAGCTAATGTTTTACAGTTCTCTGAAGTTAGTATGTACTATTTTTCAGTACTCTAAACTATACATATATTGGCTATTGGCTCTTTTCTTCTCCTGTGTAATGTGTTACAACACAGACCCTCGCTAAAAGAAAGGAAAGGTTTTAGCGCAAGTAGGTATATATGTAATACTAGGTTTCCGCCCGCGGCTTCGCCCGCGTTTGCAAAGGAAAACCCGCATAGTTCCCGTTCCCGTGGGATTTCCGGGATAAAAACTATCCTATGTGTTAATCCAAGTTACCCCATATATGTGTGCTAAATTTCATTGTAATCGGTTCAGTAGTTTTTACGTGAAAAAGTAACAAACATCCATACATCCATACATCCTTACAAACTTTCGCCTTTATAATATGTATTAGATTACTATAGACTGTTGTGTGTACAATTAAATTCAAGTTTTGTTTAATACTCTCTCTACTTATCTATCTACTCAATACATAAGCTTTTTTTATAAGTATTTCTTATATCTTATTGTTTACAAGAATCGAAGAGCTGTACAAACTCCTCCCTAAATTTAATGTTTATTTAGAAGCATGTCAAAGGAAGTAAAGCTGAATTAAATGTTTGATCTCGCTTGAGTTTTGCGCTCAATAATATATTTAAGAAAACAGTAGACACGTGATAAGTGAGGCTTAAATAAATAGCCCTCATTCTTATTCCCTTTACGTCATATCTTAATGTTCCTGAATGAAATGTATCTAAATTATCTTTGAATTTTGGTTCAATTTATTAAATGTCGAATTGCCTATTTGGTTTCATAAATCTGTAACATGATATTTGAACGGTATTAATCGTTTTAAAGATAGGATAATGAAATGTAAGAACATGTGTGTATAGACTCGCAGGATTAGTACCTACTTAGTGAAGTCCCATGTCCCCAAGTGGGGTAAGGGGCAGATGCGTTATGCATACATCTGTTTCACTGATCGAGTTTATTTAGGAACAAGTAGGTGATCAGCCTTCTGTGTCCTGCCAGACCGAGACATTTTTTTTCTTCGTCTCCACCGGGAATCGAACCCAGGACACCTTGGTTCTACGCTCAAGCGTCAACCACTGTATCAAGGAGGTGGTCAATGACTCATATTACCTGACCTAAATTCAATAAATAATAAATATGTCAATCATAATATTATAGCCCTAAATCCGTTTTTAAAATCGAAGCTTTTAACTAGCCTTTTTATCCTTGATTTACCCTTCTGGATTGCTTGTAAAATAACTGAAAATTTTTGTAACATAAAAAAGACGTGTGGCACTCGGGGACTGCCGCGGTAAGCTATTGCATGCTATGCCTTCAAGCCACACCTCCGAGCCCGTCGGAGTGGGGAGCGTGAGGTTTTTTCGTTACGGAATTTCTCGATTTGGTCTCCGCGCTCAAGGCCCGCGATAGAAACTATGCAATATTACCCCATACCCTACTATGGGACATGCTCTCTTGCTCTCTTTACTTCACTATAGTATGAACTATGAACATACACAAGTACAATTGTTTTAAAGTTATTTTTACTGTGACGGCTAGATATCGATTAGATAGCTGATAAACGGCTTATGTCACCTCATAACGTAATCCAAAGATTAAATTCCATTATGTTCTCGTTCGCTATTGAACTTTAAATTCCATTTTGATAATTGATAAGTGTAGGCTTAATGAACGGCTGTTAAACAATATTTTTTTTACTAGAATTTTTATTTATATAGATAGTACTTACGTAATTAAGGGGAGGCTCCCTAAATTTTATGTGAATTTGCATTAATATTCTGAAACAGTCACACATACAATCAAAATGGAACTTTTTAGTATAAGATACGTAGTATATTATTATTAGTCTGTGGTATAAGTATGATTTATTGGGTCTTTTTCTTTCCATGTACAAGACAGTTACGTTTTCGCTCGATTCATTTTTTATTTAAAAATTATGCCTTTTTTAAGGATTATTATTTTTTTTAAAGATTTACTTAGACTTTATGTTTAAAATAAATGTTAACAGTAAGAAAATATAGTTTACTCTCCAATCCCAAGATATTTTTTCTCTATATCAATTATTACTTTAGTTACAAACGAAATAAGAGAATTGAGACTTACGAGATTTAGTATAATAATAATATGTAGTAATTAATAATATCAAATATTTTTTTATTATTCTGTCAGATCGAGTCATATTTCCTACAGACTTTTTGAAAATATCCTCAATCATTACCTAGCCATTTGACATAAAAATGTTACCTTCCAAAAATGGGTAGTTAGGTAATATTTAACAGTTACTTGCATAGGTACAATATATTCTGATATTTTTTATTTTTAAAAATTCTTGTATAAAATTGAATAGGCAACCAACCAGTCGAATTAAAAGTGGACATAAAAAAAAGATTAGGATGAGTTAAACTTTTTATGATAAACAGTAGACATTTAATAGATAAGCAGACAGACAGTAAAAAATTATCATGCAAATATTCACTATTTCTCAGAATTGAACGTCTTTTTACACGAACTTATGTTCAATATAATAAAAATAATCATCGCATTATAATATAAATCTATACTAATATGTATTATAAAACTGAAGATTTATTTATTTGTTTGTTTGAACGCGCTAATCTCAGGAACTACTGGTCTGATTTGAAGAATTCTTACGGTGTTAGGTAGCCTATTTATCGAGGAAGGCTATAGGCTATATTATATCATCACGCTAAGACCAACAGGAGCGAAGCAATGCGGGTGAAACCGCGATGCATAGCTTGTAAATAATAAAAATGCCTACTATTTTTATTGTAGGGCAGAATTGACAAACTTGTGTATATACATTGTGTAATCTGTATGCGTAACCTAGTAGGACCTAAATAAATAAATCTGTGTCTGTATTCTTATAATCACTACAAAGTCTAAAACAATGTAGCTGTCGCTGTCTGTCCGTCTCTATGTATGCTCAAAAATCAAAATTAATAACTACATAGCGGAATTTGATAGGTCGAGTGATTCTCGAGTATGGTTTTAGTACATACATAATAATATATAGTTTACTAGCGGTCCCCGGCTTCGCCCGTGGTACCTACATGTTTAAACTATCCTATCTCTCAAGTTGGATCGAACTGCACATGGTGTGCGAATTTTATTGTAATCGGTTAAGTGGTTTAGGAGTCCATTGAGGACAAACATTGTGACACGAGATATCTAGACAGAGCGGGCGAAGTCGCTGGCGGAAAGCTAGTAATTATATCAGTATAATCCATTTATATACATAATGGATAATGTTGGTACATATAATATTATTTATGTATATGTAAGGATTATTCCTGCTTCGCCTGGGTTGACAAAAAAATGTGACATGTTTAAATTTTAATATAGGTAACCTACACGTTAATTGATAATTCGGTACAGTAGTTTTTGAGGTGAATCGTAACAATCGTAAATATGATGTAATACGATCGTACCTTACAAGAGGACTTTAATCTTATATAAAAAAAAGAAAATAGAAAAATCTTATCTTAGAAAAAAGAATCTTATCGGTAGGTAGTAATGTGCGTCTTGCTATTTGTGCGTCACTTTTTGAGATATGTCTGTGTTGATATGAAACTTATTTCAGAAATTCTACTATAAGATCTATAGAGCAAGCGTACCAAAAATTTATTTTTCTTTAAATTTAAAGTATTTCAGTTAAAATAGGATGATTATTATTACTAGGTTTTGTATATTTATTTCAATTATATATATAGATTCTTGAGGGGTTAAAAATTACAAATAGACATGACACTTTCTATACTTTCAAAATGCTAGTAGGTACATTTGAGCTGAAATTCCTACTTAATATTATTATGAATGCGAAAGTAACTCTGTCTATCTGTATCTTCTTCACTCCTAAACCACCGAATCGACTTTGATGACGCGAGTTCGAATCAATAGATATTTGGGAATTTCGCACGCACATACCACATAATATGATTGATTTCGATGTGAGTCATCAAAAAAAATACTATTTGGTTTATCACACGTGATAAAGTTCAAAAGTAACCGATATGACTCGTTCCTTTCCACGGTCGTAGAAAAGTGTTTTCCATCTATACTAATATTATAAAGCTGAAGAGTTTGTTTGTTTGAACGCGCTAATCTCAGGAACTACTGGCACAGATTAGAGAATAGTTACTTCGTAACAGATACATCACTCCCATACAAAAGCTAAAATACCTACGCTATATTTACCTACAAAATGCGCCGCAACTCGGCTGCAGTAAGAAATGTACTCTACGAACACGCACCGAGAAGCGAGTTTCCCGCGCACGCCGCGTGATTGCGTCATCAAACGAAAACTTTAGGGTTGTACCGAGCGCGTAAATTAAACACAGAGTTGCTGAAACACTTAATTTTTTATTGTTAATTATATTTGTTACATTATACAATAAAAAAAATGAAATCTTATTGATAGTAGTTGTTTCCTTCGGTTTCACCCGCGTGGACCCGCTATATGTGTCTCCTGGATAAAAAGTAGCCTGGTAGGTTTGTGAGTTTCTTTGTTACTTCCCGACACCCGTCCACATCGCAATAACCGGGCATCTTGGTAGCGAGCGCGGGAAACGTGACGCGGGTGCGCAGTCTCGCGTGTGCCAACCAACTGCCGCTTGGGTCGGTACCGACCTACTGTGCGGTAGGCACTTATAGCGCGACCTTGAGCGAGTGACGGAGGCCTGCTACTGGTGCAATTTGAAAAATTCTTTCGGTGTTAGATAGCCCATTTATCGAGGAAGGCTATAGGCTATGATTATCGCTTTCAAGAAATATTTTAATACTTATATCTAATAACAAAATAAACATTTAAACCACCTTCTAGTACATTATAATACTAGCTGTTCGCCGGCAGCTTCGCCCGCGTTGTCAAAGGAAAACGTAAAACCGTCCTATGTCTCCTATGTGTTAATCCTAATTTTATGAAAATCAGTTCAGCAGTATTTGCGTGAAGGAGTAACAAACAAACATGAAAACTTTCGCATTTATAATATTAGTAGGATATCGTTCGATATCAATTTTACTGATTATTAAAAGTCCTGCGATAAAATATTAAGAAACACGGAAGTCCTCTTTGTTTCTTAGAAAATAAATGTCTCTTCGCAAAAATCCCCTGTAGCCATAAGCCATATGAAAACGCCTATTACATAAAATTATCACGAGTTTCAATATCAGTAGATAGCAGAGAGATATGAAGATATTCGGATCAGGATGGACCTTGAGCTAAATTGCATCAACAATATAATATGTTACTGTGCAGATACTAAATTTGTCGTAGGTATTTATATTGATATCGACTCAAGTTCAAACTCAATTGGGTTCTTACTCGAGAGTAAACTTAAGATATCAACTACTTAACAAGACTTAGTATTTAAAGAATCGTTGTTTTTTATTATCATATTATTTACTACTAGCTGTGCCCTGCGGTTTTGCCTGCATTGCTCCGCTCCAGTTGGTCTTAACGTGATGATGTTTATATAATTATTAGCCTTCCTCGGTTAAAAATCGACTATGAGAAAAGTTATTAACCTTCTCTGATGAAAGTGTTCTGTTTTACGACAACCAATCCTTGCTGTACTTTGCGCTCAAATTTCAAATGCTCACTAAGTTCCTGGATTTGCTCCTCAGATATGACTTGCCGTAGAATTTGGCGATACGTTTTAGACAACCAGCGAGGTCCTGAAAGGTTATGATATATCTACTAATAACTTGCTTAATGAATTGGGAAAATCTTTGAATAAAATAAAAAAATAATTTGGAAACTCCAAAAGTGCACGCCTCATAATTTTTTTTAATAAATATTTATTAAT
>CAJQZN010009949.1:0-11352 GCA_907164685.1 Colias eurytheme | reverse complement strand
AAGTATATATTTATTTATGTTTATTATATAATATGTAATTGGTATGTTTATCTGTTTATTTTATTTATGTATATGTATATTTATATATTGTGTATGTATATGTATAGTATATGTGATATTGTATATGGATATGTATTATTTAAGGTAGATATATATTATTTTATTTTATTTTTTTTTTTTTGTTTTCTTGCTATTAATTATTCTTTTTCTGTTCTCGTCCCGCCAATTAGTGATCTTTTTGCTTGTTTACCTTTTACCGTGGTTGCCTGGAAGAGATCACTATTAAGTGATAAGGCCGCCAAAATAATTGTACTCTGTTCTATGTGTATTGTGTAAGTAGTTCTAAGGCTTCTGTACAATTATTAAAGTGTTAAATAAATAAATAAATAAATAATAAATTAATAATAATAAATTATAAACTCTCGATTTGTAGTAGGCATATAAATCTAAATAACAATGGTAGTAGTGGTAGTAGTACAACAATGGTAAGTACCTATAATATAAAAAAATGAATCGCAAAATGTGTTGGTAAGAGAAAGGTAATTCGAGAACGGCTGAACCGATTTCGTTAATTCTTTTTTTTATAATATTCCTTGAAGTACGAGGATGGTTCTTATGGAGAGAAAACGTAAACATGTACCACGGGCGAAGCCGGTTCGGACCGCTAGTTAAAAATTCTTAGTTAGCTACAACTTAGTAATAATTCTAAAAATATCAAGTGTGTTTATAAGTTGTCTAGTTCCCATAACACCTAAATAACTGATGACTGAAATATCTTGAATTAAAATACACACATCTGTTAATAAATCTTAACTAATGTTTATTTATAAAATCATAGTCTGTCTCTGTCACTCACATGTGGTTAGAAAGAGATGGTGTTTTATTTAGATATCATATTATCATACGGCGTACCGCGTAATTAGGGTTTGTAGCATGGAAAAAAGAAATTCAAGTAGCTTTTTTGTTATTTTTTATTAAAAAAATCGGACGAGATATATCTACTTTCTCAAATTAATTTTCTTTTGTTTTGTGAATACTTATGCTCATCATCTTTACAAACGTACGATTTCCTTACAATTATTTTTTTTATATTAAGTAAATTTAATAAAACGCTACAAAACATTAATCATATTTAATTCGAATGCACAAAATCGCGTGAAAACAATAATCCCAATAAATTGATACAGGAAACAAGCGGCGCCGCATGACATAACTCGTCCGATTGGAAAGCGGTAATTAAAACATTTATTAATGCAAAAATGTGATGTGACAGGCCGGATTCTTTCACGTCCGTGTACGCGTCTATACATGTTAAATATGAGAGATAAGATGGGAATTTCTAGGTTATTTTGTGTCCAACCTAGGTAATAGTGATAATACAGGAGTCTGGAAGTTTTCGAACCGAACAGGAACGATATTTTGTTTTTTTACTGTCGATAGGGAAGCGCTTGACCACTATCTCGCCTGATGGAAAGCTAAAATGTCTAAAAATCGATTGTAGAGGTTGGAGAGGAGTCTGGAAGTTTTCTGAAAATTTTTATGGCTTGGAATTTAACCCTGTTTATGGTAAACTAGCTACGACCCACATCATCTCGTGGTTACCGGGGTAACTTATGTGGTAATCCAGACTTTAATCTACTTGATACCAAAATGATTGATTCTTACAGATCCTAAGGTGTTTTCATGAAAGAGTAACAAATGACGTAGGACGGTAATATAATATTGAATAAATAAGTAACATAGCAATGGTAATAAACAAATTATTTGTTGTGATGTATTTTTTTATTTAAACTGTTCCCTGTGTCATGTTAATGTGTGTTGTGCTTTTCCTGACAAAATATAGAAAGAAATTTAAATGAATAATTTATTGTCTTCAACTCCACCACACTACACATACACTGGTTACAAACAATAAAATAAAATATAAATAATCACTATATATTTTGTGAATTGCGGCTCATTAGTTGACGACAAAAGGAGTTGTCTCAGCTAATAGTTGTGCAAAAGTCAGTCCCTTACACAACACTGATTTTCAGCAACCCCTTGTGACGTGGAGTACACAGTACACTTACAATAAAATAAAAATAAATAAATATTAAATAGAAATTAATTGAAAATAAGTGTTTAATAAATGTTTCTTTCTTTCTAACAGGACGGTAAAAACTGCTCACTGGAGTTTTTGTAAAGAGACACAAACGAAACATATGAATTTACATTTGGACCTTGGCTGAAATTATGTTTGAGGAACTATAGAAAGAGAATATAAAAAAACACGAATTTGAAGATTGTAGAATGTAGAGCTGGACCAAAAAACGATAAGTATATAATATAGATAGGTAGTAACTGTGTAAAATGCAATTTTCCTTGAATTCTATGCCCTATAAATTGTTAAATACAGAAGATGCTTATTATCATTTCTTTCTGAATGAATGAAGCGGCTGATGCTATCGATACCAACATTATTTTTGAATTGAAACTTCTGCGCGTTGAGAGTAAAATTTCAAGGTCGCGTCATGGAAATAACGTGACGTCATGGAGTAAGGCGATGATTTTGGAGTCTTTGAATCTTGCCAAAGAAGTTTCACTTCTGACACGTATGCTCGGCACACACGCATGCATCAAGATATCAGACTGCCTTTTGCACGCCTCATAAGCGAAGCGTTGAGGTGGGTACTACTGTCACTTCGCGCAAAACATCTGATTTTTCAAACTTAAAATGTCTTTATGTATCATACATTGCACTTGTAAGATAATACATACACACACATATTAAGAAAAAACACTATTTTTAACGTTCATGATATTTTTGATGTCATTTTTGTTATTTAAACTAGTTAAAAAACAGTTTAAAAAAGTTCTGTCTTGGACGTCCGTGTGTCTGTATGTGCGGATCCTTTTTCTTGTTAACACGATAGCGACCGAAATACTTTACTAATCGAGTCTTTTTTTTTCTCTTACGCTTGAGTATGCTCAGGAATAGAACCCTTTCATTTTTCAGGGTCTGATTCGATGTGGTTTAATTGTTATTAAATAAACAAAAATAATAATTAATAAATATTTATTAAAAAAAATTATGAGGCGTGCACTTTTGGATTTTCCAAATTATTGTAATCTATGGTGCGTAAAGACCATAGAGTTGCATGTTTAGTTGATTTTTTATCTGTAGTGACTTTTTGCATTACATAACTGCGCACAACGGTATATCTAACATGCCGGCTTCACATAAATTTAAATTTATATTTTATTGCTCTCTGACGCGGAAACGTAGTTGTTCCTGGGTTGCCAGCATAGAAAATGAGGAATGTTAATATACTGTTTAATTTAATGATTACAAAGATATTAAAATAGTAATGGTAAGTAATTGCATAAGACTTGTAAGATATGAAGATGTTCATTCATAATTGAACTATTAGTAATTTTAGATTAAAATTTAAAACAATATTATTTTTCTCAAAAAAATATGTTTTACTGTGTTATAAAAATAATTTACACGCAAAAGAAACGTACACACCTAAATAGCATTGAATAAAAATAATGGTGTAAGCTTACAACACAGGTTGTTAATGTTGAAATATTATTACAATCGCATGATTTTATTCCATAACTCACAAAAACATAATACACGCAGTCTATGCTTTTTACAGAAACAGTACCTAAGTTTTGATTTTTAGTCGTATAAATTACTAGCTGCTTCGCGCGTTTTCACACCCGTGGCTCCACTCCTGTTGGTCGTAGCGTGATGATATATAGCCTATAACCTTCCTCGATAAATGGGCTATCTAACACCGAAATAATTTTACAAATCGGACCAGTATTTCCCGAGATTAGGGCGTTCAAACAAACAAACTCTTCAGCTTTATAATATTAGTATAGATATACGTACAAAATTTGCGACTATAATGATTGATACTGATGCCAGGATAAGCCAAATAGATAAATTATAATTAAACGTTCGAGCTTTAACGAAAGAAGAGTGATAAATATAGAGCTACACTCCATGACTCCAGTGATAAAAGATTAAGTGATCTTGATCTTGGAGCAGAAATGTCTTATCTGTCATGTCAAATGACCTTTGACCGGCACAGGAAAAGTCTCAACTGTCAAATCTATAAGTACTGAAGAAAAAAACAGACATCGGATATATAGTAAAGTCTTCTTACTTGTCTTCTTACTTCTCTTGCTACAGTCTACATCTATACAAATATTATAAAGAGGAAAGGTTTGATTTTTTGTTTGTTTGTTTGTTTGTATGAATTGAATAGGCTCCGAAACTACTTGGCAGATTTGAAAAATTCTTTCACTGTTGGAAAGCTACATCATTTCTGAGTGACATAGGCTAGGTTTTATCCCGGAAATCCCACGGGAACGGGAACTATGCGGGTTTTTTTTGAAAACGCGGGCGAAGCCGCAGGCGGAAAGCTAGTAATGTAATAAAAGTATATTATAGTACAATAAAGCACTCCCTTACAACATCCAATATCTATTTATAGCTAACTGAGTGCTGACTCGACAAAATTCGTGCCGCAGCATGATTTTTCTACGTTTTTGTTCTCATCATTTATCATCAAGGTTAAAATTGTGTTTACATTTTCTTATATTGAATGAAAATACACACAATAAACAAAATAATAAGGGCAAAATTGAAACGAGTTCAAAAACGTCTATATCTACATAATTCTAATGCTCTTGCTATAAAATCACTACATAGTATAAAACAAAGTCGCTTTCTCTGTCCCTATTTCCCTATGTCCCTTTGTGAGATTAAAAATTAATTTATTTAGACAAAACGGGCGAAGCCGCGGGTGGTAAGCTAGTTATAATATAAAAGCCTATCTACGCAAAGGAACTTGTATAGGTACTTTCCTTTCATTGAAATCAGCAATACTATAATCCATACATAAACATAAATATATTATGAGAAATATCGCATTTGCGGTTTGTTCTTGCGGTTTCAGTTACCCACAAGAAAACCTTACAAATATCTTTTCACTGAAGAAATATGAGCCAAAGCCCAAAGCCTACACTGAATAGGATTATGTAACTTAGGTATAAGTATTTTATTTTTCTTTGCAAGTAAATAATAATTAATATGTAGTTTTAAAAGTGGTTTTAAAACACTAAGAGCACGTTTAGTCTGATGAAATTATTGTATTTTCAACGACCTTGGATAAGTGTACAAAGTTTGAATTAAATCTGTACTCTTTCAGTGGGTCAATATCGCGACTAAAGGAGTTGGTTACATACAACGCTAAAAATTCATAGTTTTGATAGTCAAGACTTAAGTATATAACAATGTTTTATCTGTGCACTAAACAAGGAAATAAAGAACGTTGTCTATAGCGAAGCATAAACAAAAGACGGGATAATCTCCGGCAAGGGCGACCAACAATTGGTATCTTCCTGTCACTTCATGTGCGCTTCCTGCACGCACCCCACTCTTTGAACCATAACCTTTATGCCACTCACAATACGGCCCATTTTAAAAGCCATAAATCTCTACGGGCGTAATTCGGTTGACAGCGGTTTAAAATTAGAATAGCTTTCGTTGTGCACAGATTACACAAGGTGAATGTATTTATTTGAATACAGAGTACATTACACTTTCTACAGACTAAATGATCGCACTTTTGACGTTTGCATAATTTCAAGGTTATGTGAAGGTTAATTGAGTCACTTACTTAAAATTTAAAGCATATTTCGGTTTTGTAACGTTTAATAATATTTGTTTAGGATTACAAATAATTTTGTTTCGTATGAAAGAATAAAATTTTGTTAGGTACATGTATTTCGTATAACTAGGAAGCGTGCCAGAATTGGGTAGTAAATTTCATAACGAAGGCCAAATAAGGCCAATAAAGGAATATAGAAAAATGTTTCTTGACAAAAATGTTAAGTATAACAAGTATTACTATAAAATATTTTAGATAGAAACAGTCGTAGAGAAATTTAAGTAGATATATATGAAATTATCTTTTTTTATCTACCTAACAAAATATCATTAATCTTGAAAAATATTAAAATATTATTTAAGATTATTAAATAATACTTTACATAAGCAATCTAAATCATAAATCTTATCCAGATTACTTTTTTGAAGATTTTAGAAGGCTCTTGTGTTAACTTTATACCAATTGTTTTATATTTAACTGCATACTTAGTTTACCTTTCTCTTATATTAAGAAAACTGCTACGTAATGCAATACATTTGCACCACAAAAATAACTCATGACATTGACCAGAATTCGAGCAAATCTTCAAAATTTTACGATATTTTTACTGCGGCTTTTACATTGATGAACGAATCAATCTTTTTTCACTACACTAATGCGTAGAAGTTTTATCCGCTATGAAAACAATTACGTCTTATTTTTAACAAAAAATTATATATATGTACATAGTTAACACCTATAATAAAAAGACGAAATCCTATCCGGTAAGTACCGTTGCTAAACTTTCAATTTATTCAATTAGGTACTCTTCACTTTTTCAGTCATCAAGCTACCCTGATGTACTCGTAATTTTTTTGGTTTACCACATTGGAGAAATAAAATCACATCCTTAAATATATTCATATTTACATAAGTTGTTTACTACACAAGTCAAGCATAACTAATTAATAATTATTAACAGTCTTACAGGGGCGGGGCAGCCGGGTGAAGGGAAAGATTATAAATCGTTAATACAGTTATAAGTACAAGAAACCTTATTACTTCTAGCCAATGCAATCGTAGAAAGGTACAAAGTCCACTTTCCTGGCAATAACTATGTCTAGGTAATAAATAAAAACAATGCAGTATACCAAAGTATACAATACAAGTGTTAGGTTTGGTAAAGTCAAGTAAAACAGTTAATATACTGGAAATGCCTCTGCTCTATGCCAACAATACACATTTTTCGAAGAAGAACCTATCTTACTAGTTCAAAATAATAAAATACGATAATTATACAGCGTAAAAATACTGCATCTACAGACCCCACCACAGCATTCTGTATTCATAAAAGTAAAAGTTAAATCGAATCAATAGCGTTTTATAAACGTTCTTTTACCATTTGTATTGGCGAAATCTCTCCACGGTCGGCCATTGTGTGCGATTGTCTATTCAGTTCAATTATTTCTTATTGGATGTAACAATGCGTATCCTAAAATCATCGTTATGCCTGCAAGCTATTTATCTCCAACGTTGTTGCAATAAAGACAACTCTTTGTGAGTTAACCAGACCATAGACTCGAAGAATAAGGGAAAAACCTAAGGATATTTATGATATTTTCAAATGATACATTTTGATATCGTTTGCTATTTCAACTAGTAGGTACTCGTTATGAAATATTAACAGAAACGATATAATTGATATATAAGTAAATTGCTAATGTAAACAAATTTACTATTAAAATGAATTTTGTTTCAAAAAAATTGGTAGTCCTCGAGTACTACCTTATGGCTATATACATATATAATAACGACCATAAAAAAGCACGGGAATAGCTAATTAATAATTCCTTAGATCTCTGTTCTATAAGCTCTACCAAAGAAAAGGAGGTCTTACTCCACTGGTTGGTACCTTTTTCATTTCGTGAAGGTTAATAATGTATCGGTCGGAAAGCTGGCATGTTCACAGTACTCACACTTATGCAATTTCACTTACAGTATGTTCAAAAATAAATGCGACTCTAGTTTCATTTTAGACTTAAATTGTAAAATGGTGCGTTGTAGATAAATATATGCAAAATATATAATTATGAAAGCTCTCATAATTTACCTGTAAAATTATAATTTAAAAGTAAATCAATTGATGAAGTTAATTATTTATTCTAATAATAATCAATTGGATAAAAGTATTAGTAATCATTCAATTATCAAATAATAATTAAATTTCAGGTCATAAAAACAATACAAATAACACGTGCGCTTACTCCCAACACACGGATGGTTGTTTTGATAATGATTTAAATTTTAAATAACGGGCGTTTTTTTAATAATGTGATAACTCTGATTATTAATTAGTAATTTGATTTTTGAAAAAAAAAATACCGATTTTAGTCAAAATTTATATTTTTCTAACAAGATCCTTATCATCCACCTTAGTGAGAAAAATTGACATTTCTAATGAAAATGAACAAAAAATTAAATGATTTTATTAAATACTGTAAAATAGTCTATAATTCTTCCATTTACTGTATCACAAAATTCTTTATAGATTTTTAGATATTCGTACTACACCAATTACATCACCCTGTATTTATAAACAATTGCAAAATATGACACATACATAGGCCGGGAGATACTGACACAAAATTTCGGGTCATTTGTAACAGAATGGCGGTTCTACAGAGGTCTTATTACGCAATGACTAAAAGAAAAATGATGGTCAGAACTCAGAACGCTGGTACCGATGGACTAGTCGCGTGGGCGTTAGTCGAACTCGTCGGATAAATAGCGAAAGTCAAACGATTTGTAACACAAAAATTTTAGAATTCACCGATAGCCCATAAAAAAGATGTAGGCGGTAGTGTCATGCCATACTTTTCCGGTGTAACTGTTGATTAAAAAAAAAACAATTCAAACATTTGTACCAGGCTAACTTTTGCACAGGTAATCATCATCGTGCAGACATTTACGAAAATCGCCATGCCATACTTTTCGGACGATTCCAAATGGCCACCATACCGCCGAAAATCTGCAAAAAAAAAATTTTTTTCGCCAAACAATTGGTACCAGTATTGCATTTGGATTTTTGGAGAGTATTTGATAAAATGTGACCATTATTATATTTGCCATACTTCTAGTAGGGGGAAAAAGTGCTGCCATACTTGAAAATTAATTTATTCGTCACGTTTCAAAAATACGACTGTACAATACGTAAAATAATTTTTTACAGTATGGGATCATTATATTCTGTTTGTTTGTATACAATTCTACCTAGAAAAAAATATCGCAGATTGCAAACATGGGGTGGATGATTGTAAGACTTAAGCCAAAACGTAAAAAAAAATGAAAAGAATTGGCGATTTGTACCAGTACGGCATTTTTGGAAAGTATATGATGCAA
This sequence comes from Colias eurytheme, assembly GCA_907164685.1. NCBI lineage: Eukaryota > Metazoa > Arthropoda > Insecta > Lepidoptera > Pieridae > Colias > Colias eurytheme. The sequence goes on along the minus strand of CAJQZN010009949.1, from coordinate 2,305 downwards.
CGTGACCATTATTATATTTGCCATACTTTTAATAGAGGGAAAAATTAGTGCCATACTGCTACAAATCGTTCAAACTACGAATAAAATCTTACAATAAGAAAAAAATCTTATACACATTCGCCACCTCCCACAGGTATGGCATTATCACACTTCTATTTATAATCATTCAGGAGTTGTTGAAAAAAAAAATGTAGGGTGGTACAAATCGTTTGGCGAGAAAAAAAAATTCAAAAATTTGCAGATTTTCCGCGGTATGGCGACCATTTGGAATCGTCCGAAAAGTATGGCATGGCGATTTTAGTAAATGGCTGCACGACGATGGTTACCTGTGCAAAAGTGAGCCCGGTACAAATGGTTGAATTGTTTTTTTTAAATCAACGCATTTACGTCGGTATGGCGGACTGTAAGTCACATCGTAAAAGTATGGCATGACACTACCGCCTACATCTTTTTTAAGGGCTATCGGTAAATTCTAAAATTTTTGTGTTACAAATCGTTGTACTTTCGCTATTTATCCGACGAGTGTGACTAACGCCCACGCGACTAGTCCGCCGGTACCAGCGTTTTGACCATCATTTTTCTTTTTTTGTCATTGCGTACTAAGACCCCTCTAGACCGCCATCCTGTTACAAATGACCCGAAATTTTGTGTCAGTATCTCCCGGCCTAACATGTGCAATGTGTAAATGTGTTGACGTTCCAGCTCTTCTTAATATACCTACATTTTGTAAAGCAGTATTTCTCGTACATTTTTGTGTAATTAAGCCATTGCAATAATTACTTCTTGCAACTTACAGAACGATTATACAACAATAGGTACCCACGTAATTTCAATTCGTTTTAAATGCCATAGAAAATTTTATAAACATTTATATAAATAGTAAATAGGTGCATATAGCAAAGAATATAGAGCATTTAATTCTTTGCTCTACATTTTATCTATAAGTGAATAATAACTCAATTTAACAAAATATTGGCATATTAAAGAAGACCTTTATAAGTAACATATAACAGACCATGATACAAACCGATACTATAATACAGTTATCCATAATAATAATTTATTCGTTCGCATGCAAAGGTACCCGCTACACAGCATCGCTGGACCGAAACTTTCCGGTTCACCTCCCTATCTGATATTCGATACACTTTATATAATGTATGTTTTATATAGGTATATAGATTGTACTCAACACAAAGGATCAGCTCGTATGATTAGTTTCGGTAGCCATTTTTAATAAACCACAAAAAACCTAGTTAACAATAGAAACCTGTATGATTTTAAGGATGTTTTTTACAATACAAAATGTAGTGAATAAATCTTCCAATTAAGATCGCTTTAGTATAGATATCTAGATATTCCAAGGGCAAATGGAGAAATAATTTAATTTGCACATTGGCAGAACTTATTGAGTGCTATTCAATTATATATTATCTATTCTTAAAGAAGACCCTACTTTTAATTTAATTTATCGTTGATCAAAGGAGATGTTGACCTTTCAAGAATGCTAGTCGGATTTTGCTCAAATCTACATTTGAGCAAAATAAGTACGGATAGATCTTAATAAATAAGTACGGAGGAAGTCGTTGAATTAATTTAAAAGTGGGATCATCTCACAAAAGTTTAAAAACCCAATTATTGAAAAATCCTATACATATATACATAGTTATTTTCTCAATGTCTAAAGGCTGTTTGAGTACCTTCAGAATGTTAAGTCGAATGCCGCGAAGTATTAACAGACATTACCATATTCATAGCTACAATCAGTATTTCAATTTCCCCTACCAATGCTATCTGAATTTCAATCATAATAGTATTGAATGGTATTGACAAAGGTATAGAGATAACTTGATTGAATTCCCTGTAGATTATACAATCTCTATTCGTGCTACAGAGTACAAACATACAAAATATGTCAATCCATTCTCATTTAGCTCTATAATATAAAATTCTCGTGTCACAATGTTCGTTTTTATTCCTCCGAAACCGCTGGAGCGATTCTCATGAAATTTTGCGTGCATATCGGGTAGGTCTGAGGATAGGACATGGATTTATTTTTCATACCCCTAATCCTAAGTGATAAGAGGCAGAACAACGTTTGCCGGGATACCTAGTAGTATATAGATATTAAACACAAACACAGGTGCACCAGTCCACACACACGCACACCGAAGGGCCTGTAATACTATCCGATAGAAATCAAGTGAAACCGATAACTACCTGCTTTCCACGACCGTGTCTTAGTTATTATTAGTAAGTATTAAATGAACTTCCAGTTTCCTGTAAGGTGAGAAGATTGATCAAT
>CAJQZN010009944.1:0-13579 GCA_907164685.1 Colias eurytheme | reverse complement strand
AAGTGACAGTAGTACCCACCTCAACGCTTCGCTTATGAGGCGTGCAACATTCGAGTTTCTATCACTCGAGGAATGCCGCAGTGAAGCTATTGCATAGCATCGCCGGTTGGAGTGGGGGGGTGTAAGGTTTTTTCGTTACGGAATTTTTACATTCGATCGCCGCGCACAAAGTCTTGAGTTAAAGCTATGCAATAGCTTAAAAAATAATAAATTCACTATTTGACAACAAAAAATATATTATATGCAATTATGGGATAACTTATATGAGATAAGTAAAACATAAACCGTAGTTACAATTAATTACGATATTTGATTTTGTCAAGGTATCGAAATAAAAACCACAATCCAAACTTAATTTTAATCACAAAGGTTTATCAAACTATTGTAATGTTATCTCCTTGCATAATAATTAAAAAAAGACGTGTGTCACTCCGGGACTGCCGCGGTAAAGCTATATTGCATGCTATGCCTTCAAGCCACACCTCCGAGCCCGTCGGAGTGGGGAGCGTGAGGTTTTTTCGTTACGGAATTTCTCGATTCGGTCCCCGCGCTCAAGGCCCGCGATAGAAGCTATGCAAATAGCTTAAAAACTAAATTCAAAATATTGCAACATGCTTTTAAAATACGTATTCCCTATTAATTAATAGCCGTTGGAAATTTCAATCTTATGATAATGGAATTATGAAATCAAAAAGGTTAATTAGATTACCTAGAATCTTCTTTATTCCCTGAGGTTAAAATGGCGGAGCTTGTAAAAATTTACTGAACATTAAACTTGTGTAATTAACTAAGCAAACTTCTTATAAATCTTTCTTGCATAAATTGTAAAAAGATGGTTTTAAAGTATTTCTTTTTGTTATTATTTATCACTAGCTATTCGCCCGCGATTTTGCATGCGTTGTCTAAAACTTAACAAATTACTTATATTGCTTCTTCGAGAACTATTTATCTTAAAAGAAAAAACCAATGAAATCCGAGCTATTCGCCCGCGATTTTGCATGCGTTGTCTAAAACTTAACAAATTATACAGCTTTATCTTAAAAAAAAAACACATTGAAATCCGTTGCGCAGTTTCAAAGATCTTGCATTATCTTGCATACATCAGTTTGTACTGAGAGACAGCGGGAAGCGACTTAATTTTATTGTGTTTTTATACTACGATGAAGTGATGAACAACCTAATCGCCAAATTATTTTGATTTAATTAATTATTAAGGATCATCTACCTACTGACGAATACCTACTACTGCCTTCAAATTATTTAATAAATATATCAATTGGAAATTTGTTTTCTTTTTCATATAACCCATTTGTATACAAATAGCCCGCGCCTTTACGTAATGCAGTGTCAACTTCGATGACCACGAAATTATGATGTTGCCTAAATACCTTTCCGGTTTCGCTCTGACGTAAGAGTGAGTCATGTACATAGATCCTTCATTGAATGTCACGCGTACAATGTTTTACGCTGCATACATAAGCATCTGTGTATAATATGATGAATATAAAAAAAAACCTAAAAATCACTCTTAATAACACGAAATTGTTGTATTTTCACTGATGTGTGTACAAAGTTTGAATTAAATCTGTCTGCTTATAGTGGATCAAAATCGAGTCTAAAGGATTCGCTTACAGCTATGCTTGAAGATGTGTTATAAAGTGATAGCTTTTCGAATTTAGTGGTTGAACAGCTTTATAATTTTGGTGTAAATAATATTTTTATTGATATGATTTGTTGTGCAATTAAATTGAACGGTATTTTTTATAGCTGATTTTATTTTTTGGGTCTTATAATAAAATCCCTTTTTAGGTAGGTATATCCGAAATGTGTTAAAAAAATAAGTGATCTTTCAAGCACATGTATTTGTGAACACATACATATACACATACACATTACACATACACAAAGTGAACTGACAAAGCTCTGTAAAAAAATGGAGCCATTGTTATTAGGAAGCGTTTAGTCATTATAGTAGAGCCAATTTAATAGGCAACATTTGACGTCTATCAATTTTATCTTCATAGAGTGGTAACCTGCTTAAAAACATCGATTAAAGTGAATTAATCGATACGGACTTGAAACATTTGTCAATCGAACTTGAAACACATGTCAATAATTTATGATAATTTTTATTCCCAAGTAATCAATGCATTCGATTCTAGATGTCAGATTTCGATTTTTAGAGTAACGTCTCTGGTATTTAAAAAGAAAAAAGGTTTATTGACACAAAATTGTAGCGACGTCAGTTCTTTAAATCAGAAATTGTTCATTATGTTTAGAATGGTTTATCAGTAAAATCAAGTCCTAAAATTACTTCTATCGGTCATTATTATTATAAATATGTAATCGTAATTGAAAAAAGTTAAACAAATGTGCAGTTCTAACAAAACGAAATATCATGTTATTCTATGTCGTGGTTACTAGGTTACGTTGTTGAATTTTGTTGAACTGTCAAATGTTGCCTATTAAAATGGCTCTACAATAATTTGTTAGCCTTCATTTGATCATATTATACCTATATTTTTATTTGTTCACGATTGTTATTGAAGCATCCGGTTAAATGGTTAATACGTGTGTGGTTAAAACATTTATTCATTTAAAAAAATACTCTATGATGAGTCAGTAATCACAATTTAAACAGCCAAATAATATGGCAACTAAAGAATATACCCTGAATTTTCTTAGCATATTTAAACTGCTGTAAATCTCAGTTAAAAGCAACAGTACAATTTTGAGTCTTGATTTATTTTGTAGCTAAATAGCTTGAATTAAAATAACCTATGTAAAAGATTTCTATGGAACTATTAATATGGTGTAATATTTGACGTTCTTTAATTTTTTTGTTTAGCAATATTTTTAATTTTAGGTAACTAGGTATAGGTATTTTTTTCTAAGGATATTTATTTTATTGTTGTTCGATTAAAATTGAGATTGAGATTTTGAAATAAATTTATTTGCATCGCTGTTGTCATACATCCTTGAAACATTATTCATTCGTGCTCTTGAAAACAGACTATTATTTAATTATGTACAAAAAATTGCCAATTGTGAACTGTAAAAAGACCTACTAGAGGCCTGGCCTTGGTTCATTGTTCGAATGTTTTTATGACATTCCAAAGTATCGAGATACATATACCAATAGGTAACAAGGTTTCTAAAACTTTGTTTTTAATTGCTGTTTTATACTTCGCCAAATACAAATAATTTTAAGCTATTGCATAGCTTCTATCGCGGGCGTTCGGAAAATAAAAACTATTGAAGTTATTATTAAAATGTAAGTAACAACCGTTTAAAATTGTAACCATTTTCTCTTTAGTTACTGTTCCGTACTACCATTGCCCATTTCATCAGTTTAATTTTAAATTAGGTTTTTTCGACAGAATAAAATTGCAAATATTTTAGTACGTTCCAGGGAAGGAAAACCTTTAGGCGCATTGAGAGCTAAATTTCAAGATCGTGTCATGGCAATACCGTCTCGTCATGGAGTAAGGCAACGATTTTGGTATTTTGAATCTTGCCAAAGAAGTGTGTTAACACACGCTTTTTTTAATATTTTGCATGAAATAAAGAGAAGTAAACAATATTGAAGTAACAAATAGTAAATATGCATATTGTACGTCTGTCGCAATGTGTGAGTCAGTAGGCTCGTGTTACTAGAACCTTTGCTTTCACTACTTTTGTAACAATACCACGCTTTACTGTGCTTAGCGTTCAGCGTATTTCCAAACTATACATAGCCAGAACGCAACCATAGGAAACTGCTCGTGTATACTTTGTAATGCTGTTTTTAAGTTTGTTATTACAATATATACACGAATTTTGCGTACTGATCGTGTATACTTTGTAACGCGGATGCTTGCTTCTACGTTCCAAACTATACACGATCAGTACGCAAAATATGTACATAACTAAATATAGCTACTACACCACTTACGCTTGAGCGAAATAATAAATATATAGGCAATCAAAGACTTGTACAGCTATATATATCTACTTTTATTCTTCTTGATTGATTCAGTAAAATATGGAATTATATTAATATTATTAGGTAAGCTTAGAAAAATAAATAGGTAACAGATGTTACCTATGGGTTAGGTTAGGTTCGTGTTTTTTTTAATTACACAAAAATAGGAGCCCCGCGAAGCGCGGCTCCGTCGCCTCGCAACCGTCTTCTTCTGGACTTATTAGATTCTTACATTTTAGCACTATTGTCAATTGTAAGTCGTGCAGTATAGTCGGGAACGAAGACACAAGCATCCTCGATACAAAAAATATACGATCAGTTCGCAACATTATATACACAATGCACATGCATTTTAATAATAGATTTCAAAACAGCAATACAATAATATAAACACGAGCAATGGAAAGACGCCGCGCTTACTACGAAACATACACGATTAGTCCGCATGCGTACTGGCGCTGTATATTTTGGAGCGCTATTCTTACTTACTTCACTACAAAGTATACGCGAGTATTTGCGTACTGCTGTTGTATAGATTGGAAGAACTTTGTAAAAAAGTTATTTCCAATTTATACGTGATTAGTTTCACACCGTTGCGTACTGGCCTTGTATAGTTTGGAAAGACGCTAGCGTTCAAACTGCGTAAGGTATTTGTTTGTTTTTTTTTGGCTGTTGTTGTTGTTCTATTGGTTCAGCATTTAGTTGAATAACTGAAGATTAAAAATGTAGAGTTATTTAGATTGGATTATTTTTGGTAGTGTTGAGTTACTTATCTATCTAGATTTAATGAAAAAACAAAAACAATTTTTAAATTAGATTTTTGAGTAGGTATTTTTCTTGACAAAACTTTGTTGTGGCGTTTTGTATGTTCACGAAAATGGTAAATATAACACGGTTATCGTGACTTATCAATTCACTGTAGGTATGTAACGTTTGGCGTAGAAAAGAACTCTTAACATAATATTATTATTATCTATTATATACTATAGCTTTCCGCCCGCGGCTTCGCCCGCGTTTTGAAAGAAAAATCCGCATAATTCCCGTTCCCGTGGGATTTCCGGGATGAAACCTATCCTATAATATTATGTTAATCCAAGTTACCCTCTATATATGTGTGCTAAATTTCATTGTAATCGGTTTAGTAGTATTTGCGTGAAAGAGTAACAAATACACACACACATATCCTCACAAACTTTCGCATTTATAATACATATTAGTAGGAAAGTTATTACTTACTAGCGGTCCGCCCCGGCTTCGCCCGTGGAACATATTTACGTTTTCTCTACATAAAAACCATCCTCGGACTTCAAGGAATATAATAAAAAAAGAATTATCGAAATCGGTTCAGCCGTTCTCGAGTTATGCGCTTACCAACACATTTTGCGATTCATTTTTATATATAAAGAAGATTAGTTATGTTTAAATCGTATAAATGTAGATACCTATCTATACATATAACCAGTATTGTTAATTTTGGAGGTGTAACGCCATCGTTTAGACCTGTTTTTAGATTAATTATAATTAATGAATTAGTTATTAATTTGATCATTTGTTTGATAAATTGTGTTAACTATTCAATAAAAAATAGTTTAAGTTTTAATTATCGTACCTTAGAAAGATAATATAATGATGATGCAGTGAATCCGGTTGTAGTTTAATAATCAAGGTATTTTATTTGATTTATTTGTAAATTATAATAAATAGTATAACCACAGATATTATAATAGTATACCTAAATTCAAATTCAAATTGTTTTTATTTGCTGCCTACTGCATAACGTAGTAGGTAATTTCCCTGTTTAAAAGTTAACAATTGTTATCGTAACTAGGTACAGTAGGCGCTTGCTAATCCGGCACCGGCAATTTTTCCTCTATGCCGGATTGTCGGAAATGCCGGATTATCGAATTAGTATAGGAAATAAGACTTCATATTTAAAATGGTACCTAAGTTGAATTTATTATAAAAAAAATACATAAATTAATTAAAATATTAATTAAATAAGTATTACAATTACATTGGTTCATCATTTGTGACGTTTTCGTTCAGTAATCCGGCGTTCAGCTATGTAAAATGCCGGATTATAGAGCGGGCTGTCTGAGTCCCGAAGTGCCGGACTACTGAGCGTGCCGGATTGGCGAGCGCCGGATTATCGCGCGCCTACTGTACTTTGACAATTAATTATTTAAGATAGTAAATATATCTAATAAATACGATTACTCGACAATATAATATCTAAGGGCTGATTTTTCAATCCTTGGTTAAAATACTTATTCGTCGAATAACGTATTAAACTTCCATTTCAAAAATGTATTCTTTGCCCGTCTTTGACAGTTTACGGGTGACATTTTAATATTATCGTGTAATACTTTATTGGGCGGATAATTTTTAACCATGGATTGAAAAATCGGCCCTAAAAATAATATCATAAGTAATGTATGAAGCTGGCATCACACATTTCACAAAATTTGGTATTTTATAATGAAACTTCTTTGTAACAAAGGTAATATTAAGGAATTATTGAGGAATTTTATGAAAAAAGTGACGAGAAACATTTTTACGAAACTTAATATACCTAATCGTAAAATTAATATTCAAAACAGAAAATATTTTCATAAGTAAAAAAAATATTTTTGTTTAATTAATATAACTACTTATATACTTATAAAAGTCTATAAATAAAATAATTATAACAGGAGGTCCCCTCCTATTGTGAAAATAAAATTAGAATTATTTTGTAGGAATGTCAAAATGTATATTTAAATCAGACATAAGCAAAGAAATCTTGTAATTATTGGAAGAGAGAAAATCAATTGTTTGTGTCTATTACAAAGAAATATAATTTCGTTTCTATTCCAAACAATTTAACAAAGTACTTACAAATTAAATCATAATCTTATTTAAATTGTAAGTAAATTGAATAATTAATTACTGCCATTATTGTGGTATTTTTAATTTAAAGATATATTCAAAGACCTTATAGATAGACACATTACGATAAAACCAATCAAGACATTAACAAGAAAAATGGGCATTTTATGAACAAAACAAATATTATATTTTATTTTATTACATTCAATAAAAAATGATATGAATGTTTGCTAATGAAAATATATTATTTTGTAATGTGAAAAAGTTTAAGGTAAAAGAAATAATATCTATTAAAGGCAGTGTTATGTTAAAGTAAAGGTACCTACCTATAATGATTGATTTAATTTTAATTAATATCATGACTAATTGCTCAAATAATTAATTATCTTCACTAACATAAGTATTCTACCAAAAACAAAATTTTTATTCTAATAAGGTACGTTGCCCTCAAATATTTTTCATGCAAGTGTCACAATTTTACAAAAATTATTCATATTTTAACACGATAGTAATGAAATAATATTGTGTTCATTTACTTTGAAAATCGTTTGTGGTCAATTATCAAATTTCAATGAGAGATCAATTATTAGAGTAGTATCGTTCACGATGATGAACAGAAAAAAGTCAAGTTGTTTAAAATAATAAATCTCTCTGTGTAGTGATTTCGAAACAAAAAAATTATTATAAATGTGTTTTCTTCGTTATTTATCTCCATGCTTATGACTCTTAATACCAGAGTAAAAAAAAACATTAACTACGAAGAAATTGTGCAATTTTGATCCATTTTATTTTTGCAAAAAAAAAATAATAATTGCAATAAAAATAATTGTGCACTTACCATATTCATGTTCTCCATGTTAAATTATATATATTATGTTTGTTATTACTGGTATTGTACAATAAAGTGTCATTAATAAATAAAAATAAAAATAAGATTAAAAGAGTGATAATAGCAAAAGTACTTGATAAAATTTGCTTAGAATTAAGAGGAAAGTCAACTATAAAGTGACCAAGGTTCTCTTTTGACCTCAGAATTTAAATGGCTGTATCATCGCAAGAATGACCTTGACCATAGATACAAATATTAACAGGCAAAAGGAGTTTTAGTATAAATCATTATAAATTTATAACTTCTGCTTTATTTTTTGGATCTATGAATACATGTAAGTACTACATTTTTAATACGGCTTGGTGGAATATTTCCTGAAATACTGTGTGTTGAATTCATCAAAATTAGAGGAGTATTTGAGTGTATCAGAATTATAAAAATAATCATTATATCTTGAAAACCAATGGCTGATTTCTTGAAATATAAAGATTAGCCTCTAAAACTAAAAGATTTTTGTTATTCGATTTGAAAAAAGGAGCCATAGAGCCGTGTAACAGATTCTGTAAATAAATGTTGAGATGATATCAGAAAGTACGTAGGTAACCAGGCGGTGTTAAAAACCATAAAAAATAAGTATTTGAAATTTACCTTCATAATTATAATATTCGAATATCGCATAATAATATTTTACTGAGATGAGAGCTTATTACAGAAACTTTACAAAAAGCTTACAAATCCTTTTGCGTAAATGATAAATTTGTGTTTTTTTTTGTTTGGTTCTCTGCGAATAATTATTATTATGACATTTTTTCATTAGGGTCATTGTTATAGAGATATTATGTAAATTAAAGGCCGATTTTTCAATGCTTGGATAAAACTTATCCGTCCAATAAAGTTTTACACGATAATATTAAAATGTCACGTAAACTGTCAAATACGAGCAATTAGAATACGTTTTTAAAATGGTAGTTTTATACATTATTCGACGAATAAGCTTTAACCAAGGATTGAAAAATCAGCCCTTAATAAAAAAAATATGTATAAATGGCGTACGCGCATTACTTCTGTGATAATTTTTTTGTGATTATTGTTACAATATTTTATTACAGTGTAATGTTACTTTTGAAAGGCAATTTTTGGCTGTTTCTCGGCGCATTGTTCTAACACCAAGGTTGTTTGTTTTGAATGTAGTTATTTGTATAAATTCAATTTTGGAGTGGTTCTTAAAGTTAAATAAATAATATTTTATACCGAATGCAGTTTATTCATTAAAATTATTTAATTTCAAGGAAAAATTATAATATTATTGCGGAAAAAAAAAATGTAATATGCACTCAGATGTGATATTGTTTGGATTATTATAATATTTTATAAATTACATTTATGTAGAGGTTTCAGCGAAAAATTTTAAATTAAAAATATTTTTTTTCGACATGCTTTTCATTTATGTATTCAGTTTGTGCTGTCATAATCGATGCGAAAATCAGTTGTAATTTTCGCATAATTATTTTTAAACCGTTATATGCAATTTGGTACCTTAATTTTTTCATAAAAGAATTCCATTATGACAAAAAATTACCGATCCATCTATTTAAATACCATAGAAAAAAAAATAACAAAAAACTTACATCTTATTTTCTTGAATTAAATCTTGTTTACAATATATCCATTCATCACTTTACGTTATTACTACACCGTCGCACACGTGTGACACACCCGCCAGTCGGAACGGCACTGCAGCAAACATTTACTTTGCAAAACGCGGTTGCGTTTGCGCAGGATCAATCGACCAGAATAACAAGACCCCCGATGGTATATAATTACCCATACACTTTGGGAATAAGTAGGTGTCATTTAAACTGGTCGCAATTAGTCCCACGATTGCATTAACTTTTCGAGTACCTCGTTTTCGTGGGTTCAGTGACTTCGGGAGAAATTCGGGAAAAAAGTTGACCGTCGCGAGTTTTCTTGGTTGCGTGGAATCGGGTCGCTCGTACTAGTCTTTCGCTTTATGGCATGTGCCCGTTAGCTAGTACGTATTATGATGCATATTCTATATGGTTAGCTATCTTTGTCCTTGGCTTGATAACACGTGTGTCCTTAACGGTGGTTGTTATTTGGAGTAATGCAGTTACAAAAATTACCGTAATGTGTTGTGATTTGTGATTTAACCTAGATTTTCCATCTATATGCAATTATGCATGCCATCTATATATAATGTTTCTAGCAATTAAAGTGTCTGTAATTTTAACATTTAATATACTGACTAGCGCATGAATAGTACCTAGTAATGTAAAAAAAAAACATTTATTTATTTTAATTGTTAAAACGAAACCTAAATAAATCATGATTCCATTTATTAAAGGTATCTTGAAAGTAAATATGTGAAAATTTAAGGACAAAAAGAGAGAAGATATCGATTGAAATATTCAGCATTGCACGGAATAAAAAATGTACATAATAAGGAAAGAGGTACCAGTTTTTTGCATTGTCTTTAATAATTATTTTGAAACTGTGTCGTAGATAATAAGACTCTATAATATAACGCAGAGGAAAGTATTCGTCCAGTGTGTGCGTGAGCTTTGCATGTGTGCGTAAATACTAAGTGCAGATTAAAGTTGACAAACTTCATACGAAATGGGCAATATTGTATTATTTATTTTATAACAAGTATGTATAACCAATTTGCATGTTAATGTCAATTCAAAAGCACTTCCTAAAGAAGTTTACTTACTACTGATTTTATGATTGAGTTTAATTATCGTAGTACATATAAGAAATTTATTGATATAGACACATAGAGAGTGGCAAGAAACTTTGTTTTGTACTATACATTTTCTATCTTATACATTTGTATTTAAAAAAAGTAGGAAACTAATAATAAAAAATGCTTAAAAAAAGTGACTGCAATATTAGAACTAATACTAGGTACAGTAAATGACAGGATTTGTAAGAAGCTCAAATTACTTGTGTATTGAAAAACAATTAACAGTAGCGTAGCGTGTTATTTCTTTTTATAAATACTATATTGTATTTAGATTTATTTACGTTAATATTCTTGGTATAAATAAATTTAAAAATTTAAATTTAAATGTAGTGTTCAATGAGATTCGACAGCTACCTTTGAATGTATCATGTGTCTACGTCTGTACAGAAAACATTGGCCGAAATTATAATGTAGAGCAGAACTTGTGAGTTCTGTGGTAGTATAGGGTTCATTTTTTTCACACTATAAAATTATTGATAACAGGTACAAAATTAAATAACTTATGAAGAAAATTATTGTATATTGTTTTACCATAATATGATCCCCATAAAGTAAGACTCTACTTAAAACCGTCATGAAACCGAACTGAACGAAAAAAACAACATATTTTATTGTTATTTTCAGGAACTTGTTATTTTTTGTGTAACTCACAGGTGTTTTGCGTCAATCCTCAAACCTCGTATTAGTAACCTCATATTTTTGCATTTAATTTAGCCGCAGATCACATTGTAAATATGCAATTTATTTTACCAAATTGGAAGGTCAGTATTGATTAGATGGTATTTCATCTTTGTTTACGTCAGCAGATACAGTTTCCTTAAATGCCAGTTTTTCCATAAAAGCTTCCAAATTTTAAGATTGTAAAAATTTTGTTATAATTTTATGACCGTACTAAATTATACTATAAACCAATCAATTTTTGTTGTTGATGATTTAATTAAACAATATTAATTTAGCTAGTCACCTTGACTTTGTAATGACCTTAAATAGATATATCAAATTTCATGTTTTCTGTTTATTTATAATCAATTACTTGAAATTTATCATTAGTAACAATAGGTATTACATGAATAACGGGAGCGCACTTCACATTTTCAAAGGAAGACGTCCTTTGAAAATTTGAAAGTAACATGCTTCACTTTTGTTTTATTTATAAGAAGATAATAGACTACTGGCCCGTGCTGAAAAAATTATGGGTCATTTGACCCACCAGGTGACCTATCTAGAACGATAAATTTGTCTCCATGTCTCCATGATTTTTGTACGGCGTTGCGGAATAATGGATTAAAAGCAGTATAGAAATAGTATGACACAGATGCCGTACAAAAATGGTGGTCCACAAAGTCGGAATTTATTTTTATTTTTCGACAGTTGCCGGGGTAAATTTGATCATTTGATTTTGTACGGCATCTGTGTCATACGATTTCTATACTGCTTTTAATGCATTATTTCGCAACACTGTACAAAAATCATGGAGACAAGAGGAAAAAATCTCTACCTGAACTTCGAATTCTCATCTGCACTCAGGTGGACAGCTTACAAGTGACGTCATAGTGCTGAATCTTATTATTTTATGCATTTATATCGTTCTAGATAGGTCACCTGGTGCGTCAAATGACCCATATTTTTTCAACACGGGCCTGTAGTCTATGTATAAATAAATAGTGTCATCTTTCATATCTATTAATTTTGGCAGACATATTGGTTTCTTCTTTCTTCAAATTCTTTAGGAGACGAAAATCACTTCCTTAATATATGTTATTTTGTAATTACGCTTTAATTATTTCAATTACCATAATCCTACTACCTCCTATTACGAAATTTGATTAAATTAATGTGACGTAAGGGAATTGAAGACTAACGTATTAATAAAATTAATGTAATTATTATGATAAAATTATTAATATTATATTGATTAATGAAAGCTTTGTAATTAAGTTAGTATGTTAACGTGTTGAATAATACTATTTAATCAGACATCGATTAATTAACCCACTTAATTTTTTCTATATAAATAGACAGCAGAGTTGAGAAATAGTAGAGAGACAAATTCCGGAGTTAAGACTATAAGGGTGCTTTTCCACAAATAATGTGCGAGAATGTGTATGTAGCGAGGAATGTGTTTTTAAATAACCAATAGTATCGCTTCAAACGCTTCAGACTTTACACTTAAATGAAACAGATTCCTCGCTACACATCGTCGAACATTATTGGTGGAAAACACCATAATGCACCCAGTATTTTCCCTTATTCCTGTCATCAATCCTGTTTTATCCCTTACTTTCCTTAAAAGTCCGGGAACTGCTTCTGTTTATAGGTGGCGATGGTCGCTGATCATCAGATAAGAGACCATCGCCACGTGGTGACGTGATGGTGAATCGGCTTCTTTATCAATTCATAAATTTAAAAAAGCTCCATAATCTAGTTTCGGATACAGAGAAGCTAAAAGCTTCTTTCGATTAATAATGAAATGATCAAATGAACGATCGTTTGAATATGTGGATAAATAAATTGATGTGTTATAAAAATACTAGCTGTGCCCGCGGTTTTACTCCTGGTAGTTTTAGCGTGATGATGATATATATATATAGAAGGCCTATAGCCTTCCCCGTTAAATGGGCTATCTAAGACCGAAATGATTTTTCAAATCGGACCAGTAGTTTCTAAGATTAGCGCGTTCAAACAAACAAACTCTTCAGCTTTATAATATTAGTCAATCCATTTAAAGTTTTATTATTTTCGTTGTCAGTATTATTACTCATTAAGGATTAAAAGAACAATATATTTTCCCGCTTACTCAAATTCACGAGGTTTAGTTTAAAGCAGACCTTTCCTTAGCACTCAGTAGGAATTCCCCTTGAAGGTGATTGTACCATTCAATCGACTTGTGCTGACGCATCGAAGACCTGCTATGCATGTTTCTATGACATTAAGTTGATAATTTATGTTATTTAAATGAAGTTTAATCTTTTTCAGCCTTTTTGAAAATATTAATAATTTTTATTTTAATTACCTAAAGGAGTTACAATACGAGTAGAGGCAATCACGATAGTGTAGAGGGCCTAAATTGTGCCCAAATGGCAATTATCGGTCGTCATTGTAGATGTTTTTTTACCCGACTACGGCAAAGCAAAAGGAGGGTTATGATTTT
>CAJQZN010009941.1:0-14491 GCA_907164685.1 Colias eurytheme | reverse complement strand
CTTATGCAGCATTAGTGGGGCTTTTAGCAGGATGCCACGGCATGCCGTGGGATGCCATTGCACGCCGCCGGATGCTCTGCCGTGCCATGCCGTGCCGTGCCGGCAGTCACTGGGCGCCGGCCCTAATGCGTAACGGCAAACCACAAAATACTTAATAGGTAGTAGCTAACAGCCTAACTCATGAATCTCTCCAATTATAAAAATAAGGACTCAGATAGATAAACATCAATAATTGATGTTTAAAAAATAATAATTAATTAACTAAAATTATTTTAGTCATTCACAACAACACAGACAAAAAATATTCGCCTAATATTTTATAACCGCCTAATATTTATAAAAAAAAAACTTTATGAAATAAAACTTCCCATTCACGTATTTATAGGCGCCACTGATTACAAAAATGCACGAAAAAATTCAAATCCGGCGGATTTATTTAAAAAACGTGGAACAATAAAGCTTTGTTCCTTTTTATTAAAAAACAAAAAATGATGGCGCCAGTATCTATTTAGAAAACAATATGTAGGGAAATTATGTTGTCTATGGTTTGTTATTTTTTAAAACGTGTGTAATAAAACTTTTTTTTAAATTGGAATGCAAAGGCGTCATTCGTTCACAATGTATTGCAAGTACTGTAACTTTATATGAAAATTGGGTTGTTTGAGTTGCCTAAAGTTAAAAATAAAACAAAACTTGGCGAGATTCATATATTTTTATTTTTCATAGGGTTATAATAAACATAGAATTATAAATAAAACTAACCTAACCTTAAAAGCATAATAAAAACTCTCAATCAGTATGTTAGTAACACAGGCTCATTGACTTTGATTTCTTTCAAAGAGTTTAATTTATCTGTATATTTAGCCAAACTATAACTATTCTAATTCGTATAGAATTTTCCTCCCGAAGAATCCGGCATACCTATCCAACGACGTGTGACATCGGGGTCGATCGTGGAGAAGGCCTATGCCTACAATTAAATTAAAATTAGATTATACTCTGATGAATAATAATACTTTTTATATGTCAAAAATTAGTAATAACGATAGAGATAGAGATATACATACGAGATAGAGAGTACAGTAATGGAAATTGACTGTAATGTTTATTATTGTTCAATTCTCAATATAAAATATAAGTTTGTGATTAGTAAATTTCGAAGATTTGTTTTATTTTAATGTACCCGAAATCCTCCCCTAAATAAGACAACGAGAAACGACATCATTTAAATTGTATAATTAAAATAATCAATATTTAAAAATAAATTAATGTAACCACAAGAATTTTGGAATTCGTACCATATTTAGACGATGTCTTATTCTGTACCTGCTATGATTTTATAGTTTTGTGAAGCATTAAAAAATCTAGTTTTTCACGAAGGTCTCCAGTGTAGATATAAGCAGTAGAGATTACTGAATATGCACCCATTTGCCAAGATCTACTTAATGGATATGATTTTTTTTTAATTTTCACATGAATATAGAAAATATAATATCTAGTATGTACATTAGGCAATATTTGTCACCAAGTTTATTATTTACCAAATAAGTTAAAACATAAGAGCATTAGTAAAACACGTAGGTACATTTTCATCAGTTAACTCAAATATATTTCGTGGTACATCATGTGTATTCCCAGATCCTATTTCCGTATTCACGTCATAAAAATACCGAGCGAACACAATTAAAATAATCCTGTCGTAACCAATAAACCAATCAATTTCCTATTAAATATTCTACATGCAACCTCCGTGGTAGCGCTGCAGTGTCGTCTATCCTCTATGCCCTTTGTGACCGCCGCTTTAGTCTGCACGCGTTGTCTATGGTCCTATTTCTTTTTAATTTCTTTAGCTGTAGGTACCGCGCGCGGCAAAAGTCGATAGATTATTCAACGAAGCCACACGGTATTCATGCCGTGACATTCGATACAATCTTTCGAATGCAATGTTTATACAAATTATTGATTGAATCACGTTATTTCAAATGTTCACGTGTTATTATTTATTGAGTACACATGCGTGGAAAATAAAGTGGCATTGACTGATAAAATCGAAAAAAATGCGATCACGAGGCGGGATTCGAACCCGCGTCTTTTGCCTTATCGGGGCGAAGCCGAATTTCTTCTAGGTGCTCTCTCATTAATTGTGTCTTAACTCTAAGGGATTACACCCCACCCCCCACTTTACAACAAAAACAACAAACGAGCGCTTTATTTATTTATAAAACATTTGAATGTTATAAAACTAATTAATAATATCAAAGATGATGAACTTCTTTTTTCCCCGTGTAACCTTCATAGTATGGTATGGTAGGTTAAAAAATAATTACTAACTAGTAACTAGTAACTCTGTCTGTCTGTCTGTTACTCAATCACGCCTAAACTACTGAACCAATTTTTATGAAATTTGGTATGGAGATATTTTGATACCCGAGAAAGGACATAGGCTACTTTTTATTCCGGAAAAATGACGCAATCCCGGAAATCCCACGGGAACGGGAACTATGCGGGTTTTTCTTTGACTGCGGGCGAAGCCGCGGGCGGAAATCTAGTTAATAATAAATTAATAATTTAGAATGAAATTGTATTTCTGCACTCTATAAAAATAAACAAAACTAAATTTCGGCAATCAAAAATCAGATACACATACAAAAGCTGTACCTAGTGTCAAAGTATTTTAAATACAATAACGTCCATTTTACGCCGAAATCGTACATTCCCACGAATAATTGGCAGTCCAATCATTTGCATTAGTATGAACGATGTTGCCAGCAGCAAAAATTCCCCGTAACAAATATATATTCATATAAAATCACGTCCGATCGGCTTTATCGGCAATAATGCACTTTGACGCACCGACGTTTCGAATTATTGCATTTACATAATTTGTACACAGTGGACATTATAAATAATTTAATTTTATCTGATCATCGTAAAAATTACAAAAGCAGCCGACGGTAAAATAATTCGATGCTATCGTATATACTGTTTATTCATTTGTTAAAACTGTCACGTAATAATTAAACTTTTTAAATAACAATTAGTTGAACAATGAGTTTAATTGATAATAGAAATTATTTTAACAGCTAATTTAAATATATGCATAAAATATTCCATTGCCGGATATCTTTTAAAAAGTATTTTATCCTGTGACATTCCACAGGGTAAAAAAAACTATGCATTGACAGTTCCGAAATCCTAGTTGCCTTATTAAAAATCAAAACACATTTTACAATAAGGTGCTAACGACTTTTTAGTTATTTTACGATCGAATCGTAGGCTATAAAAATCATTTGCACACCTGTTACTAATAAAGTAATAAAATATCTATTAAAAAGAAATTTAATCATTGTTTTATGGTCGTAAAGTTGTTTCGGTTTTTTAAAGATAGTTTTTTATATGGCTATTGTTTTAAGTTGTACAAGGAATTTATTTATACAGATAGACCTACATATTATAATTTATTTCGTTCAAAAATCGTATGATTTATTTTGGTGATAACGAAGTAACATTTTATAATAATAATTGTTACAACATTTTAGACGACAACTTTGTATTTAAGCTTTTGATTGAAACTCCGAATTTACATATAATATATAAAAAGGCGTGTGTGCCAAGCACATGTGTCAGAAGTGAAACTTCTTTGGCAAGATTCAAAGGTACCTACAAAATTCGTCGACTTACTCCATGACGCGGACGTGACAACTGACAATATTGCCATGTCGCGAACTTGAAATTTTTCGGCCTAAAGAAGTTTCACTTCAAAATTAAGGGATATCGATTTAATATATTATATGTAGCACTACTTATATTATAAAATATCATTCAATATCTGATGATGTAAAAGTCACATAATTATTTCTGTTTTGTATCATTTGTTTCCTCTTAGATTAGGATAACAAGTAATATAACTAGGAACTAATAAGTTATTAAAACTTATCAACAACTTACCTAACTTTTACACACAAGAAACAAAACATAATATATCTTTTATTATTATGTTGTACTTATAACTTTAAATTTATGCCTTTAGCAATTTTTCCTTCATGTTTTTACAGACAAGACTGAGGTTTTGACTCCTTTGCGGCGAAAATGTACAACATAAACGGCTATATCTTTTGATTGTGTTGGCTTATAAATTTGTTCACCGCTTCAAGGGACCGTTGACTTCAGTATTCTATATGAATTTCAGCTTGATACCTCCACGCGTTCGTGAGAAAAAGGACCCTGACAGACACATAGACACACAGACAAACTGCATGTGCAGTTTTGTGGGACTTAGACTTAAGTTATTGTAATAATTTGTAAGAATAATTTCAATAAATGAAAATAATAAACAAAGTGATCCTGGATTCCGTTTTTACCTTTTGAGGTTAGGAACCCTAAAAACTTTACCCAGGGCTACCAGCCAGCCAGCTAGTAGAAAGTTTTAAACAGTAGTTATATACTAATTGTCGTACAGCGAATGCATTGCGCGTCCGTCGGCAGCATAAAGGTGGTATGTGATATGCATCCTCAATGCACCTCTAATTGCTGTGCGTCATGGGGCCACGTTTGTCGGAACCTTATAGATATTATAATTGTTTTTGCGTTGAGTACCTAGTACTCATTTATAATACTGTTTAGTTCTTACAGAGTATAGATTGTAGAGTATAGGCTAGACATATATCTATACCAATATTATAAAGCTGAAGAGTTTGTTTGTTTGAACGCGCTAATCTCAGGAACTACTGGTACGAATTGAAAAATTCTTTCGGTGTTAGATAGCCCATTATCGAGGAAGGCTATAGGAGGCTACAGGAGCGGATCAATGCGGGTAAAACTGCACAGCTAGTACAGTATATTTCTTAAAGAGTATAGATTATAGAGTATAGGCTAGACGTATTTGTCTATACTCTATATAAAAACAATCGCCAAATGTGTTGATAAGCGCAAATCTTGAGAACAGCCCCCCTAGACAAGTGGCTTTCTATTAGCGTAAAGTTCAATAGAATAGATTATGAATGTATGAGATTGACGTAATCAATCGTCGTCGTCGTCGTAATCAAACTTATGTGCTTACATAACATTACCTATATTTTAGAAAGAATTTCTATGACGTCATAAAAAATGTCAAAACCACCCACAAATAAATACATAACTCAAATATTAAAGTACTAGCACGTACTACTATAGTATTATATTATTATATGTTGTTAAAGGTACATGGAAGTTAAAAAATCAATCATGTCTGCCTAAATACCAATTGATAATACATTCAATATCGGAATGGATTATTTAGTGTAGCTGGTTGCGTGCCTTCACGAGTGTACGGTCGGCAAAACAGTTTTTTTTTATGTATACTAATATTATAAAGAGGAAAGGTTTGTATGTATGTATGGTTTTCACGCATAATCTACTGGACCGATTTTGATGAAATTTGGCACAGATAATCTTTAGACCCTGAGAAAGAACATAGGCTACCTTTTATTGCGAAATATGTACCACGGGTGAAGCCGGGGCGAACCGCTAGTAGTTCTTATAAAGGTATTAAATATTTAAATTATGAATTCATTCAAATTCAATTTAAAGAAACTAATGTCCGTTTTAATTTGGATTTTAATCTTTCAATTTTTTTTAAATTAAATTTTACCCCTGGCAACATTGCAAAATGGAAGAGGAAACGGTTATTTATTTATTATTATGTTTATTGTTCCAAAATTTTGATACAAAACGTTGTCTTTTCTGCTGAACAAAAGGCTTTCTCTTCATACATTTCCAGAAAATCAGCAGCTCCATCCATCCGAGGCTCAAAAAATATTGATATTAGTAATTATTCTACAATCTACAACTTCTTAGGTCGAGAACTTCATTCTTTATCTCAATGTGTTTAGTGAAAATTATGTTAAAAATCTGTTTGCTGTATCGTTTTTACCATATTTACAAGCAGGCAATGTAAGATGATCAGCCATTTCGTTATTCGTGTTAGACTGAGACATATTTTATTTAATTTTAAATAATTTTCAAGGCTACATTATTTCAACATGCATGCATGCAATATAATAATAACACGCGTAATTTGAATTGATGATTAACGAACAAATAAATATATTACATTAACAACTCAACAAAATAATACGTAACTTTAAATACTAAACAAAATGTATTGTTAATTCAATGAAATAAAAAAAATGTATGCGTGTACTAGAGTACACACGTAAGAAGTGAAACTTCTTTATGACCTTAAAAATGTCACGCGTACGGCGTAACGCAAAAATGTCACACTAAATTTTTGTCCAACCCCGATACAGAAGTTTCACTTCAAAAAATGTGTGCGTGCTTCTTACGTGTGTATAGTGTACACACGTAAGAAGTGAAACTTCTTTATGACCTTATTTTTCCAAAAATAACTTACTATATGCAACTTTACAGAAATACGTCGAATCACGCGTGGTAGGGATAAGAAAAAGATGGCGCGTAACGGAAAAATGTCACGCGTAACGAAAAAATGTTAGACTAAATTTTTTTCCAATCCCGATAAAGAAGTTTCACTTCAAATATTAAATTGAAAAATATTTTTGTTTGTTTTGCTGACGCTACATCTAGCCAGCGTCCGGTGCCCTCTCACTAGTGAACAAATCTCTTTATTATGATAATTTCGATTCTTCATCTATTGTCTCATACAAGACGGAAATTATTTGCATAATATTAATTATTATTTTGGGCTTCGTACTCATTTTTCTATTTCGGTTAGAGTGAACCGATTTTGTCGATAATATATTAAAATTTTTATTTAGTATTTACAATTTTGTATTATAGTCGATATAATTAAGTTGTAAATTTATATTATTTAAATAAGTAAGATTTATGTAACAATTTCTATTTGCTGTTTTATTTACCTTGTACCCAAACAAATCTTTAGAGATGTAACTAAGTAGGTTTCAATAATTTTCGTTATAAATTCATAATGAGTATAGTATATTATACATAATTATTATATGTGAGAATTGTATTACAAGTATATTAAAAGTATACTTACCTACTTATTATCTTGTTTGCCTGTTTGGGATTTTTCAAGTAGATAAAAAAAATTTCCAATATTTTTAAGTTGAGCAATAGAAATAGTAAAAGTAAATGAAGTTTATTCTAATAAACAAGCTGCCCGTCTGTCTGGCTAGTCTGGCTGTTCTTGTAAAAAAAGTACAGTTAGATTTCAATCTAAATTTCTTATAATGTGCTAAAAATAAATTAAAATATGTTATCCTATTATTGATATTCAAATTAAAATGAGTAATGTACAATAATAATTAATAATCAATAGCGCCATTGTTATGACAAATTAGCGTAACAAAGACGACCTTTTTTGGCGGCACTAATTCAAAATGGCGGACAATTAAATGTCATTTGTGTATTGAATGCTTGATTGAATGCATAATATTGAAGTATGTTGCATGGACTTTCCTTGAGTTGAAATCTATTTAAACACTATGAATATTTATTATTCTGTACATTCCATGGTACGCCAGGCTTAGCAAAAACTCCCTAAACTTCAAAAATAAAAGTACGCCCAATTTAAATATTATAATAAGTACTTAGTATTAGAGTATAGTATCTGTGGTATTAGTCACCTGTCCATATTCCCGCTCAACTCATCACTCCAATATATCATCTGTATCCGCTTGCCTGACCTCAAGGTTTCATTAGCATGCTGGCTTGTACAAATCGGAAGCTATAATCTATTATATGGCCCACTATAGTTCCACCTGTGTGGTGTAAGCTTTTATTTTTAAAAATAGAATGTGCGTTCGCGCCTAAACTTGACAATTTTTATTTTTAACCATAGAGAATAGAGAATGATTATGTTTTATTTTTAAACGCTATTGTTTTTTTTAATTAGGTGTCATTTAATTAGGTGACTGACTTTTGAGTAGTAATTAGTCAATAATTAATTAAAAAATAGTTAATTATTATAATTGTTTACACTCTACGTTATTTACCATAGGTATACGTAGGTATTTATAGCACGGAAAATGCAAACACTGATTGAACTGAAAAATTGTGATAATTCTATACAAGCAAATAAGATTTTTCAATGGATTTAGCAAATTGATTTCCATTTTCATAAAACAACTTACTGCTACTTTTTTATGCCCTTGGCTAAAATAGTATAAAAAAAGTAAAAAACCTTTTCTTTGAATTTAACAGTGCAATAGATAATTTCTCAACTATGTAACGTAATTTAGACTCTATATCATGATTTTTACCTATAGACTAAATTTCCGCCCGCGGCTTCGCCCGCGGTATCAAAGAAAAACCCGCATAGTTCTTGTTCCTGTGGGATTTCTGGGATAAAAAGTAGCTTATATATGTCTTATTCTGGGTCTTCAGCTACCTACCAAATTTCATTGTTATAGGTTCAGTAGTATTTGCGTGAAAGAGTAACAAACATCCATCCTCACAAACTTTCGCATTTATAAATTATAATACATATTATAGTAGGATAGATTGAGGTAGGTATGTGAAATAGCTTAACAACCATCAACACGGTTATTAAGTGATTGTACATTCTTAACGTCTATCGAATGAGTCATAACGACTAAATAGGCCGAATTCTAACTAACAATAGTATTGGTCGTGCAGGATTGCTCAATTTACATTACATACAAGCTTGTTAGTCCGGCGTTGCTTGGATTTTTTGAACGTTTTTCTCTATATTTTTTTCGTGATTATATTTTGTAACTTAAAAGATAGATTTTTTGTAACCTAAGCCATAATTTGGAGTAATTATATATTATTATTTGGTAGTTTATTGTTTTTAGAGCCGAATTATTATCCATGAAATTCCGCTATAAATTTTCATTAGTACATAATTTTTGTTGTGTAAATACTTATTTATTAACGTCCCAAATGACTTTTTTCAATTTTCTTTTATAGGAAAGCATTACCAATTACCAAAAATAAATAGAAAGCGTACTGAATCCTTGTTGATGGATTCGGATTAGGATAACTGAATCCCTACTAAAATTATAAATGCGAAAGTAACTCTGTCTGTCTGTCTGTTATCTACATTTCCCACTTAAACCTCTCAACCGATTTTGATGAAATTTGGCACATACAATCTGTAGACCCTGAGAAAGAACATAGATACCTAGGCAGTAGGCTACCTTTTATCAAAACACCAGGCGGGCGAATCCGCGGGCGGAAGCTAATATTAAAATATAATTAGTTGAAAATATTGAATCCTAAAAATTGTGTCCTCGTTAAAAACTGTAAGTACTTGAAAGTTCGCTATTTGATTAGTTTGCTTTAATTTTTTACACAGGATATTGTTTTTATACTTCGTAATTAGTTTCGTAAATTATGTTTTTGATCATAAATGCTAATTTAAAAACAATAATTTATTTAATTAGAATTTAGGACCAAAAACTCAATAATACACCGAGCACACGTGTCAAAAGTAAAACTTCTTTGGCAAATTCGAAGATACCAAAATCGTCGCCTTAGGTGACGTGCGGTATTGCCGGTATTGCCATGAGGCGACTTTGAAATTTTACTCTCAACGCGCCTAAAGAAGTTGCACTTCAAAAATTGTAGGTATTTAAATTTTAACAGTCGTAGAAAAACTATAGTTACTCAGGTACTGTTATATTAAAAATCAAGAAGAAATCTATTAAATAAAAATTAAAATAACATAAAATAAACGACTATTGTTTATTACTAGGAATAACCATTGTCCTGCGTTCACAGAACAATAATATTATATTATGGTCAAAAGTGACGTAAGCGCAGGATATTGGTAGTAATTCAGATGTCATTGAGAAAATATTAAAGCAGCCATTACATTGTCATAGAGTATAGAGTATGATGTATCTATTATCTATGTATAAAAAAGTTTCAATTGTTTTTTTTTTTATTGTTAGCGAGCGGAGTTCAAACTGTTGAGATAAAAATAATAAATGAAGCGTGTTCCGTTAAATCCTACTAGGTAATTCTTTTCTATCCTACTAATATTATAAATGCGGAAGTTTGTGAGGATGGATGTATGTGTATGTGTATGTATATAAGTTTGTTACTCTTTCACGCAAATAATAAAGTCCATTTCAAGAAAGAAGTCCCGCAGACGCAGCGCTGTATGCTGTTATGTATCGTTCATTTAATTTCATTTTATAAACTACTGCGACTCGAATATTTAGATAAAAAATTGATATAATATGTAATGTATTGGCCGATCTCCCCATCTGTTAAATTAGTTCCATAATTGTCCGCGGGACTTCTTTCTTGAAACTTTAACTTTACTGAACCGATTACAATGAAATTTAGCACACATATAGAGGGTAACTTGGATTAACACATAGGATAGGTTTTATCCCGGAAATCCCACGGGAACGGGAACTATGCGGGGTTTTCTTTGAAAACGCGAGCGAAGCCGCGAGCGGAAAGCTAGTAGTTAGGTATTTAAGTACTAAGTAGGCTTACGTCTCTCGGTAAAGGTGTAGATTTCTATTCGTATTTTTTTCAAGTAGAGTATTTAATTATTTATTACAATTTTCCAATTTTATCATAATCAGAAAACTTCATAATTTCTTATCTCGATCCAAGCGAAGACGGGAAAACCTGGGAGAGTTCATAAAGATTCTTCTCTAGAGTTTCTGAAACAATAATAACATAGGGATTTGATACAGTTTAAGTATACATATTCTTATTTGTTTATATAACACACGGATTAGTTGAAATAAAAAAAATCAAACAAAACACAACCGGAAATTGGAATAAAGTAATCAAATAAACTCAACAATTTATATACCACCCGCTTAATCCTTTACACCGTGACTGGCCGAAAAGAAAACAATGTGTAATACCATAGACAATCGCGCCAAATTAACAAACAAACGCGGCAAAGAGCTGATATTATCTGTGTAAAAAACAAAGAGTAATAAATAATAGAGTGGAAAGTGACAAAACAATATGTAAATATCATTATTTGGCGGTCGTGCATCGTCATCGAACCAATTTGTTGTTTAGACTCGGCGCCGCCATATTTGGTTTTTGGGTGGGGAATAGGGGTACGAATGGAGACGTTTTGAAACTATTTTAAAATTAGAATGCCTATGAGAACCTAAAATACTAAGTTTATAGAGTGATTAATTCTGGCTTGCTTTTAAATATTTCATAAAATACGAAATATCGTAAAAATATTCAATTAACGAAATTGTTAGATATATCTACATATTTTATTAAAATTATAATAATTAATATCAAAGCCGACTGCTGTGGCTACCTCTTCATATTTACTTGTTCAGGGTAATCAGTTCAAAATTTTATCTTACTGTTAGAGAAAACTTTTCCATTGTATTTCAATTATAAATGAATAATGAATAGTTATGAATCTATTAAAAGTGACATGTTTAAAAAAACATTGATGTTACAAAATACAATAGACCTAAACGATTACATTTATTTTCAAATAGAAGGAAATATCAAACACTGAAAGGTGAAACCACACAAACACATTTTTAATAACATTAATCTGCGACTCTATAAAAAAAACATGATAACAGCGACTCCACAGCTCCCCTGTCTTCGATCTACATTTAGAAATTGGAACGTAGCGAGTATAGACAATAATGATGGTATCGTTGGCCGTTTAGCATAGAACAAGTTTGGCAATGGTCGTGGGTCTGTTCAACATTATGGCGTTATATAATTATGGGAGATGAACACAAGTTCTGTAGACACAGGGGATATTATTATATTATACTGTAACACACTTTACTAGGTACCTATCTATATTCTATACAAGTAATGAAATCGTAGGAAAGTCAAAACTGTACATTGAATATTTTTGAAGTGAAACTTTTGAAGTGAAACTTCTTTATCGGGGTTGGAAAAAAATTTAGTGTAACATTTTTTCGTTACGCGTGACATTTTTCCGTTACGCGCCATCTTTTTCTTATCCCTACCACGCGTGATTCGACGTATTTCTGTAAAGTTGCATATAGTAAATTATTTTTTGAAAAATAGGTCATAAAGAAGTTTCACTTCTTACGTGTCTACACTAGTACACGCACACATATTTTTTTAAAGAATTCTTGGGGCGTCATTTTCACCCGATATACTGAAGTCTAAAATATAGTTAATTTGTGTCTTCAAATGCATTTATGTACTTCAAATTTTGCATGAATATCGTATCATAACACGCGGGTCAATGGGCCTAGGCTATATTGTATCATTAATATTAGCGGAGCAATGCGGGTAATACCGCGGGGCGCAGTTATTTGTCTAAACTATTAAGTATAAAGAGGAAAGGTTTGTATGTATGTATGGTTTTCACGCATAAACTACTGGATCGATTTTGATGAAATTTGGCATAGATAATCTTTAGACCCTGAGAAAGAACATAGGCTACCTTTTATTGCGAAATATGTACCACGGGCGAAGCCGGGGCGAACCGCTAGTTAAGTATAAAGAGTAAAGGTTTGTAGGTATGTATGTATGTATGTATGGTTTTCACGCATAAACTACTGGATCGATTTTGATGAAATTTGGCACAGATAATCTTTAGACCCTGAGAAAGAACATAGGCTACCTTTTATTGCGAAATATGTACTACGGGCGAAGCCGGGGCGGACCGCTAGTAAAATATATTCCTACTACGATGTTTGACTAAACAATTTAAGTTTCTATTTTTAAAGATACAATTTAGTATTTTA
Source organism: Colias eurytheme (assembly GCA_907164685.1). Lineage (NCBI taxonomy): Eukaryota > Metazoa > Arthropoda > Insecta > Lepidoptera > Pieridae > Colias > Colias eurytheme. The sequence continues at coordinate 1,805 of CAJQZN010009941.1, read as the reverse complement.
GTTCACCACAATTGCAGATGATGATATAGCTGTGCTCCGCGGTTTTACCCGCAGTGCTCCGCTCTTATTGGTCTTCGAGATGATATACAACCTATAGCCTTCCTCGATAAATGGGCTATCTACCACAGAAATATTTTTTTAAATCGGACCAGTAGTTCCCGAGATTAGCGCGTTCAAACAAACAAACTTTTGAGCTTTATAAATATTAGTATAGATTTATTAAAAAGTAAAGTAAGCTTAACTGTTAGTTACGTCATTCGATTGATAAATTACATCTTATATCAGAAGTACAATAAATACTAGTACATTTAATAAATCCTACTACCTACCTAGGTACTTAATTTATCATTGTAAGAACGTATGAATGTATTAATGTAAGTTTGTTTACCTACTCCTCCACGCGAAAACCACTGAACGGATTTTGATGTTATTCTGACAGTGTTGCCTATATTATTAATAATAATATAGGCTATATAATAAATTTGATATAATAAATTATTATATATAAATATAATAATTTATTATATCAAATTAAGGCTGCATTTTTATATCGTGATCCCCGAATTTCATTATTTTGAGATGTCTTATCGGGATTATCGGATGATAATGGGTAGTGACTTTTGATAAAATACTGCTTTTCTTTTGCCGGATATGCGTAGTTTTTGTGAAAATCGAAAATGAAAATGATTTTTGTACTAAAAACACAACTTTAAGTAAACTCTTGTCGTCATAAGTAAAGCCATTGTCGTATGAAAATGTTTAATTTATCCTGCTCACACGCTTATTATGAAAAGTCATTACCCGCTATCGATTAGACACCTCAAATAATGAAATTCGGGGACCAACAATTTTATCCAAATTAACACATAGCTTTATAAATACATATACCTACTTACAAGCTCTTGCCTGCAGATCCGTCCACGGGCGAAAACGCGCGGCAGAGTGCTATTTCTATACATAGGTACCTTTTCAAAATATATTAAGTTAAAATATATTATAACTCTGTATAATAACATAGTTTTCCATAAGTACCTTTATGTTCTTATTTGAGAAATAGCTTGAAAAACCTGAAAATTTTACAAGGATGTATGGAAGAATGGTGATAATAAATTATTCCAGCATTAGGATAGAAAACTTACCTAGTTTTACACAATATTAGCCTAGACATTTTTCAAAAAAAAATGTATGGTATAAAAAATTAGATATAGGTAACTAAGTATGTATACGGCTTCCTTATTATTATAAATTCTTGGACATAGAATAGAAGATTCAAAAATTAATCTACATGAAACAGTAAAAATATTTTAATAGGTACTATACTAAATAAAACATAACGTATAAGTACCTATATAAAAAAGGTTTCTGATTTATATCAAAGCTGAAAGTGAAAAAATAGAGAGTTACTAACCAACTGTTTAGTTTTCATACATACCTCATTCCCAGGTGCTTACTTTTCTCTTTTATGCTTACTGGGATAGTTAGAAATGATAAATGATGCTTTCCACGAATCTTTTAAAAGTTTATTGAACACTAATAATAAATTTATTTAAAACTTACCCACATTTTTTGTGAAGTTGTACTTTTATTTTACGGAAATAGAAAATATACACGTAACATATAGTAGGTATGAACTATATTCAGGGTTTAATTATTTTTGAAACTTTCAAATAAATAATAGTTTAAAAAAATTCATAAAACATGATAAAACTGCTCGATTTCTTTTTATAATTAAGAATTTAGAACACTGGTGCCATCTAGCGGGCAGTAGCAAAGGCTGCATTTCTATTTATAAACAACATGATTTG
>CAJQZN010009940.1:0-13043 GCA_907164685.1 Colias eurytheme | reverse complement strand
GTATCGAGTTTGGGCTCGTTGGATTCGTGTTGAAAAATACACTAAAAGTATTAAATAAAAATAACTACGTTAATCATTGATCTTTTTAGACGATTAAATCCCTACATATGGCAAACAAACTCTTCATTTAACATTTATTAACATTTACGAGAAATTATTTCAATCTGACTTTACGTTGACGTCCTGCAAAACTTACATCGTTGGTATTTATCGACTCTGATAATGAATCGGAAAGAGAGGAAAGTGACTCAAGCCAGAGCGAAAACGAATAAATCATATTGTTCTCATTATCATTTTTTATCAAATTTATATAATAAATATTATTTATCGAGTAACTAGTTCATTTATTGCTAATTGATTATTTAATTATTTAAATATATAAAATTATTTGATTACATACTTATTCGTTTCAAAAATATTGATACTGAATGTTCATTTCAACTCAACTCTTATATTGAAGCGCAATGTCGAATAATTAAAGATACGTCATTTCCTCTCAGATGAAAATATGTGAGCTGATTGTTAATATACTGATGCGATAAATAAAACAAAATCAGCTAGCAATAAGTTGAGGAAAACCTAGTCAGCTGATGCATATAAATTGGCAATAGATGCTTCTGTCTAACTCCTATGTAATAACTTTCAAAGTATCAGCTGACGGTTTTTCCACCAAGATACAGCCAGCTGACTTATATATTTATCCACAGTTACATATAAGCTATCATCAGGTAAATTTTTGTTTGAGAGGAAATCACGGAAAATAATTGTTTTTTTTTTTTCATGTTCGAGACACCAGCTGACGTATAATACACCACGTTGTAACCAGCTGATTATTTTTTTTCGTTGAGATATTGGGTTAGCTACAATTTGACAAATTTTTAGCTGAGAGGAAATGAATGAATATATTTTTTTTTCCTACGTGCGTGGGAGGCTACAGCCGCTCATCCCCCCAACCGAGCTCCAGCTGACGTTCACGAGGCTTCATAATACTATACTTTGATGCATTTTACTAATTACCGCTTGAGAGGAACTTGGTCATAAAATCTGCTGCTGGCTCCCGGACCATCCTCTCCTTTCAATAAAAATCATAATTAAAAACCCTTGTTCAAGTAACAAATGCGGAAAGATATGAAAAAGTTATACAATGTTATGTAGTTATTTTCAAAGATTTTATCAAAGACTTGCACTTACTTGCCAGGTTTGATAGTAAGCGACATATCAGTGAGCGTGTTTTCAGCGTGCGAAACTATCCATTTCGCGGTGGCATGTTTCAGTCTTACTCCTCTCGCGTCTTCCTCAACTCTTGTTGCCAACTCTTCATTGTCTTCTTCGCCTGATTCTAGTGGTGCTTCCAGATTGCCTAGAAACAAAAAGTTTTTGTTGATCTAGAAAGAACGGTGCTGGTTAAGACCCTTCGAGTTTCCGAGATTTAGGTGTAAGTGTGTGCGCTAATATTGTTGAATATAACAAACCCATAATTTAGTACATTTCTTTAAAAATTCACCATGCCAATTGTCCTGTTTCTGGCTAAACATCTGATTCAGATTTATGATGATGATGAAATTTGGATCCAAGATGGGTGTATTTAATCTTAGGAATGGACAGAGGCTATTTTTGTCAAGATAACAAAATTTAATGAGGCTTTCATGTGATATCATGGTGTACACGCGGACGAAGCCACGGGCAGCTAGTTAGTAATTATCAATAACACTTTGTGGCTAATTGATTGTAAGCAATAGGTACTTGTTTTAATTAGTATCTAGTAAAATTCATAACGTACAATTACGTTTAATAAAATACGGTAATAATGAATAACCATAAATATATGTTACAGCTGTTGTACCTAAAATACTGCTTTGTGTGTATTTTATGGGTTTTATGATGCTGCTATTCCTAGTAGCCATTCATTAATAACGATTCGCTGTTGAAACAAATAAAGTAATAACTGTGTTCAAATGACAAATGAATTGTTGGACTTTGTACACGAATGATTTCAGATCAAAAGACTCACCATTGCCTTTAGCTTCCTTGGCCTTTTTAGTTTCCGGAGGAGTTTCTAATGATTGTTTTGTATCGGCTTCCTTTTTCTTTTCCATATCGGCTTTGACTGGTGAAGGTGGAATATCCTTTGTTAGAGATTCTTCCTTTCCTTTTTTGGAGGAAGTTTGAATTTCCGCTAAGCCTGGTACTGGTTTACTTGTGTCCTCGTATAACATGAAGTTTTGGAGTCGTTTTATCGATATGGTAGCTTCAGCGACTTGGGCTATACCTGATGGACAAACCCGTGAAGGAAATGCGTTATTAAGGCGGGCTAAATTGCTTAAGTATTTCCGGCTGAAGAATCACGATAGTGATAATTGCTAGTTTTCTGAACAATGACAAACAATGTAACATGTAAATGGCAAGAGACGGTGAGAGAATAAATTCAAACATTAAGTTATTTACGATGATTATACACGAAAAATAGCTATTAAAATCAAAAGAAGGCATATTAAATTATGCTCGCGTAAATTATTAAAATCAACATAATGAAAATTTCAATACAAAGTTAAAAACTTGTTTGTTCATTATTATGAACAAACAAGTTTTTATAGGCCTACTGGCCTATAAAATAATATAAAATTGAAATACATTTCCAAATCAAACTAACCTTGCGGGAAGAACACGGTCATGGTCTGTCTCAGGATATTATAAAAGCTCGTCACAACGAACACTTGCTTGGCGCTAATCACGTTGTTCTCAAGGACGAACGCCAGGATCGAGAAGAACAGGCAAATACGGGTCGTGAACATGATGAAAGATGTGAGCACACCGCGGATGTATGAAGTCGCCCTTATTTGCTTTATTTCTTGTCTGCAAAGAAAGTGTGTGTTTGTAAAATATTGCATGAGCTGTTCAACGCAAATAAGTTAGACATGGTATTGTATGAATATATGGTTTGAAAATATCTTTCTGTATCCAGCTTTTGCACAAAATAATTTATTCTTATTCGCCACATAAGATTAATTTTTGTAGTGAAACTTCTTTGGGCGCGTTGAGAGTAAAACGTCAAGGTCGCGTCATGACAATACTATCACGTTATGGGGTAAGGCGACGATTTTGGTATCTTTGCATCCTGCCAAAGAAGTTTCTCTTCTCACACGTGTACTCGGCACATACGCTCTTTTTTATTATTATAATCTTTTATAATATAGAGTAATATTCTAAATCAAAATCGCATCTTTATTATAAAATAAAATGTACATAATATATATTATATCTCGTTGAACATGAAGCAATTCTTTTATCTTATTTGTATCTTGCCTCATCCTTGAATCCTGTCTCAAGACATAGATTAGAGGATATCCAGTTAATATAGATTCACACATTACTAAATACGTATGTGCTTGAATTAAAAGCTTATCACGGATATAGCATGGCGTAATCAATTTCTTACGTCTATTAGAGCATAAGTACATTGTAAATATAACCTCTGTTTGTCTTTCTGTATATCTTAATTTCGTATTTAACCTTTTTTGTACGCTTATCAAGTGCATAATAGGATATTGCGAACATTACAATAAACATTAAAAGCTTCGGTATCGTATATCAAATCAATAAAACCTGCGGACACTAAATGATGACATTAATACGTATCACGCACGTCTATACGAGGTGATTACTTCAATGAATAATACCTATTAAATTACATAAAGCATCAATCTTCTTTACTTTTTTTAATCACGTGTTTATAATGAATTCTAGACGCTCTTCAAATTGTTAATAATTAAAAGTATTTCAACATTAAGATAAATTTCATTTGAGAAATTGCAGTCGTTACAGATAGTGCTATTGCATCGAATGCAATGAAACTGTGATAAAAAATAGAAACATCGTAATTAGAGACGGTGTATTATTTTTCAACCGCAAAGAAAGCTAGACCGAGAGAAGCCACTATGTAGCTTAAGCATTTTTAATTATATCAATCTATTTACGACATGTTGTCTGTGTATAATCAATTGTCTAGTAAACGGAGGCTAGAGAGTTAATTTAATTAGTTATTTTTACTGATTTATATCTTGATTTTTTTTTGTAGTTGGAACCTAGAATTCCCTATTTATATAGGTACCTAGTCACACAATAAACAGACAACTATCAATGCTGATTTATTAAAGTTGACGAGCTTAATTGACGACATAGCAACATTGGCAACAGCAACAACTACTTTTTGTTTTCATTTAATTGCTTACTTTGAAACGTTCAAATAACCAGATGTAATAAATAAATTATACCCATGTTATAAAACCATATATGTACTTAAATAAAACATTGGGTATTTGTAAAGAACAGATTTTTAATAAGTTAAATTTGTAAAAAATATATCTGTATGTCTAGTTGAGATATACAAAACGCATGGACCGATTTTGAAGCCATTCAGTTGTAGGTAGCGGTTAGGTGTGGTTAGATGATCAGGCTACAACGGGCTTCAGTTATTATACATAACACTCAAATATATTATGCTGATTTTATCGTATAAATTTCGCCAAATGAGTCAGCGCATAAATTAGTATGTATTATAAAAACAATTGCCGCTACAAAATAACCCATTATGTAATTTACAGGTCACCTCTCTGTCTGAATGAACATTTTCAACAACATCACAAAACTAATTTGCATATTGCTTCGACTTTTACACAAATAAATTTTATTTTGTTCGGATGAAGCGTGAAATAAAAATGTAGTTTAAGCACGTTTTTAGTATATATTCCAATAAGGCAGAGCGTTTTCCGCTTAGATAAAAAGGAGCATGGAACCGTTCCGACTATGTAGCGTACAAAAAGGTTCGCGAAAACATACGATCTATTTTTATTAGATAAGCAATGAAAGCATATTTAGATCACGCAGTACAAATATTCGAGATTATCTTGTACAAAAGTAGAAGGTACTACAAAAATATTTACACATCAAATGAAATTGTGGGTCAGCCTGTGTACGTAGGTATATTAGGTACACTGCTATATTTATTAACATACATATTATAATTTTATTGTACACGCGAACAATTCTGCAAAAAATATTACTATGCACGTTTTGTAATAATTCAATAGTAATAGCCTTATAATATGAAGAGCTAGTCAATATCAGTCATGCATTTATTAAACTTCTTAGAAAAATGATCGATTCTACTAAGATTGCAAACTGAAAATATGTTATATCATTTTTCACGGAATACTTCGGCATTGAGCAAAAACATACCTACAAGTCAAGAATTCTGTTTATAGAACATTTTATGTATTACAGCTTTTGCAAAGTTCCATCTTCATTCGCCGTTAATTCGCGTCTGATAAATGATAAGATAACATTTGACGACCATAATTAATAATTCAATAAACGTGCCGATGTTTTGTTTGACACAAAGAATACTAGGTCGATTTCTAAAACCATTTGTGTACAATTATAGTTCATATTATTAGCAGAAACCATAGACAGAAGGAAAATATAATACAGCAAAAATGTACACAAGACTAAATGCATTAGTCGAACACGCTTAAGAATAACATTGAATAGCACAAATAAATTGCAGTTTCGATTATATACCAAAGCCATTTCACACACTCAGAGGCGCGTTAAAGAAATTATAATACACTATGTTAATACTACTTGTAATGCTTCCTATAAGTGCTATATTCTATACCATCTTTTCTCGCTTTTAAAGAAACAAGGAAATATATTTACCTTTCGCTATTTAACGAAGTGTTTAATATGTTAGGTACTTCACGTCTCGTTTAATAAACACATTAGCGTGAACAAGATATTTATTTTCTTTCCATTCTATTCGCAAGATACATATATGTACATAGTTGAGAACATAAATCGCAATTGCAACATGCATAAGCCCATACAACAAGAATATTAAACATATGCAGCACAACTCGAAGCAACGTTTGAACTTACTTTCTAGCTTTGGCCACGAGATCTGCGAAGGGTTTCTCCCAAGTGTACATCTTGATGACCTGAATTCCGGATAATATTTCGTTCATCAGTCGCACGCGCTCGTCCGTTCGCAGCGCTGTTTTGAGACGCAGTACTGATGTACGTTTTCCCAAATAAGCTGAAAAGAAAAACATATTTCGCGATATCCTATGGAAAACATAATGTGGGGTACGATATGCCTTGACTATTCAAAGAATATCTCATCTCTCCTTGTTCTAAAAGGAACATGAACTTGAGACATGTTGTGGAACGTATTATAAAAACCATCACCCTAAATTATAATAACTGGAAAATAAAACACTTCACAGTTTTGCTGTTAAACGTCTTTATTCTACAGAGTTTTCCCTTTGAGTAATTGAAACGTACGTCGCACATCGTTTAGAAATAGAAATAATGCATGCAATATTATAATTGTTCTTAAAGTAATCCTTTTAACAGAAGCTAATAGTACTTAAGATGATTCAAGTGATTTCGACATTATTGCAAAGAGCCTAGTGATCGCTTGTGCATATCTGTAAACACTCGCTGAGGCTTCGATGGTAATATTTAAATTAGCTTTACAACTTTGTAAAATCAGCGAAACAGAAGTAATCCTGTTTCTGTATTCTTTTTATATCTGTTAAAATTCTCGTATTTGTTACACAAGGACTTTAAGAAGATATAAAGACAACGATAGTGGCCTTGATACAGTAATGTTTACATGAATGTACCTAAGTGGATTACGAATAAAGACACTCCTGTTTCTTACAGTAAGTCAAGTAGGTATAATCTTTTTGTGTTCTTTAGTAAATTTATGACATCGGCTACCAACGAAAACACCGATAAGTGTCATTGTTACAAATTAAGGTCAAGACACAAGAGTAGACAGGTTATGTCAGGAAAACTAGCCTTTCTAAAGATCGTGTAGTAGTGATAAAGGTGAAAATATTAACTTTTTGTTATTACTTCGATTAAAAAAAAATTAAATAGGAATCTTTTATTACGTATATTTAGGTATTACCTATTTGGTTGCGTATATGTTTCTTATTTCATCTTTATCAAATCGAATACCTACCTATATTAAAATATCTAAATACATAGTATAATGAACCTAGAATGTTATGCACAATTGAGTAAGCAAAGTCCAACAGTCATACGCCTACATAGTTTTATGCAATCAGTATGATTCAGAACGTCCTTTCGGTCAATAATTTATTATTTTTTATTGTTATGCGCGCAAAATATAATAGTTCATTGCACAGTTTGACCGTATTTTATCTAAGGGACATTTCATTTGCAAAAAGTGCATCTCAATTAACCTAGCCGTTATCTGTTGTTGTTTCAATTAGTGACAAATTGTTTTTATTTGTATTTCTGCAATGATGTTCTAAATTGACCACAGATAAAAACTATTTGTACCTACAATGAGCAACTAATATTGTGCAATCCTTGCAATGAGTAATTATTTATCCTATCAAGTTACTGACCATAATAAGGCCTCCACAGTAAACAGTAAACACGTAATGTCGCGTCACGTTAAAGACCGTTGCCGCGTTGCAAATACACTGCCTATTGCATAGGTTAAGGTTCTGAGACGTATGCGTTGGCGTTGTCTACGATAATAGTAAGATTATATGTATGTATAGAATTTCACAATACGTCTGTAAATCGCGGTAGGTATATCCTAACGCCAACTTTGTTCGTGTGAAAAGGTATTTAAAGTCGGTCCGTTGACCTTACTTTATCATCAGTGTTAACCACATAAGCCAGTTAGTTAGTAGGTATCGCTTACGTTAGCCAATTAAAACAAACACTAAATTAGATTTAATTTAAATTATCTGAGTTGATGCAAAACTTAATGGGGATCATGCTTACGATAAGAAATACGATATTTTAAGGTTAACGAGAAAATACTTAAACTGTAGTGTTAAACAAGTTTTCATGAATACTGCACTCATTTTTTACCGAGAGAGGCCATCTGATTCGATTGTGTCTACGGTCAAATAAAAAAACGAAAAGAACGTTCAAAGCGAAACACTTGGTAAAAAATATGGACACGAATGGATATTGTAGGCACTTAGAACAAGTTAGAACCTATATATGCCACTGCTATATGGGTCATTAGCCGGAATGACCCTCGCACACCAATTAAATGTCATGATTATAATCTGGCCTGGTTTAATTAACAAATATGTGAAGAATGCACAGTGTATCTTTACGTTTGTACGAAAATTGTACCTGTTTGATGTAATTTTTAAGCAACAAAACTTCAAGTCAAAGCTTTTACACAAAATACTACTCTCGAAAAAACGCCACTAAATTAACGAGGATTATTAGGAAATTAATTATTTTGGTATGTATTATCATATATATTATCATCGAAACTTGACACAATATAAATGGAACACCGATTATAAATTATAAAGGAAAAATCATTGATTTATTAATCTCTGAATATTATTTTTTCAATCAATCCACCAAAATCAACATATTATTTAAAATAACGTCGGGAAAGTTAGAAGTAGTTAGAACTCAAAAACGGCTGAACGAATTTTAATGATTTTTGGTTTATTGTATTTGTCTCTATCAGCATTAGTATAATAACTCAAAAAATATTGAAAAAATCACAAAAAAATTACCCCAAAAACCTTACCTTGCAGCGGTATGAACGCAAGCATGAATCCCACACCAACTATCGCCGCCCAGTTGATCTCCAGCCACATGAAGTACGTGATGATCACAGTAGCTAGCGGCCCGATCCATAGATAGTGCAGGAAGATGATCGCAACGTCAAAGCGGTTCACATCGTTGGAGAGGAGGTTCACCACTTGACCTATGGTCGTCTCGCCGAGTGCTGTCTTCGAAAGCCGTAGCGACTGTAGAAATATTATATTAGTTTAAAATTTTGGAAACTTTTTGTGTCAGTTAATGAACGATTTAAGCTTAAGATTGCGAGATTAGCACCTCCATTATAATTTTTATGAGCTTCATGAGACATTCTCGTTATGGATTATGGATGAGATTATTATCAAATTCAAGATCTCAATCGTGAACTAAATATTCCACGGAAATTTCTATACACGGATTATAGTCTATTAATAAAAGTGGACGAGAAAAATGTTATGGTCAATTCGGATTACAATATATTTATGCGAATTGTGCAATTCTGGCGATCTATACATTGATATCTATATACTTCCCAAACTAGTTGTCGAATAGTGCATGTATGCCAAGGTGCTCTAGCGCATTTGTCTTTGGAAATGTGACGTTTGATCTATTTTACGGGTATTTAATTGTCAGCGGAACATTTGGAATCTTTTTAGTTATCTGTATTTCAGTCGAAGCTTTCGTTGACTAAACACAAACTTTAAGAAGGATTCATTGACTACGATAAAATGTTACTGAATGATAATTATTTATATAAAGTCAAATCCTGGCTAGTTATAATAATGTACAAGTATTATTACATATATTCTTTGTAATAGTTAGGCGGCCGACTTATTCAAATTTTAACAACAAAAAAATTGATTATTCATAAGCACTGGAATAAAAAAGGTTTAGATTTCGAGTCTGACTTCATCAGTAGGTAGACTGTTAAAAAAAATATAATAAAACTTGTTTTATCTTTCCTAATAGCTAGGCTGCTAGGCACACACTTTTCAAGAGTATACAATACCATATATAATAAAGAATCGCCGAAATGTATGTAGGTGTATATTGTACGTATAACTTCCGTGCGATAAACCGAATTTGGATAATGATTAACATTTTGTTCCTAAATGTCAGGGCAAGGAATACGTAAAAAGTACGCATTGAAATATAGCTACATAACGATAGTATCAGTGATGAGAATTTATTTCTGGATTTCATTATTTTCAACAATTATTTTACATAAGCATAACACTTAATTTTAATAATGGTTTATCATTTACATTTTACACTATGCATATCATATTCGCTCAAATTAGCAGTGATGAGAAAATAAAATAGAGTTCTAAAATTGTCTTACAGCTTAAACCTGAATCTGGGAGACATTATTAAAGAGATAAAATCTTAAGTAGCATATATTATATTTGCCATTAAGTTATTCAGGACTACAACGATGATTTGAGTGTTGATAGGAAAATACTTTATTAGTCATTATTTACTCCGCATGGAGGAAAATCCAAGTAACAATGGTTTGTAAAACGGCAATCGTAATGAACAGCTAGCAATTTCAATTTATATTTAAATTGCATTTTTAAATTAAAAATGCAATTTAAATATAAATTAAATCATAATACATTTCCATCTTGGAAAATTTTCGTTGTCCGAATATAGGTAATTTCGTCACCTATTTAGATTTGGCATGAATGAAGACGAAATATCGTCACAAGACACAACTATTTAATAATACAAGTATAATATGTATTGGAACTGTAGACTTTACAGTACGGTATATCACGTTTTAGCTTTACCTGGGTTTTCACATATTATTATTGACATATACTTCTATTTACTCAGTAGCTGAAAGGATAACGCGACCTCCTCGAAGTAAAGATAACATTTAATCACATTGATAATTGATATTGACTTGCAAATTGAAAGTGTAAACTTGAATCGTTAAACCTTTATATTTATTTCACAGTAACAGCTGTTAAAAATCGATTGTCTGATAATGATGAATGAATCACGCGTTTGCATCATTGTCTATTGGAGGAAAACTGTATAATTTTATACCACAGTGACATACGAATACCGAATACTCCATGTACTGTTTATTATATGCATTCTAATAATAACTACTTACGTCTGCGAGTTTAAATATTTAGGTGTTCGTCCACTAAAAGTGTAAAATTTAGATATTTTAATATTGGGCCTCAGAGTAGGGAGCATTTCGAGGGAAAAGTGTATTGTAGTGACATTCAATAAAAACAAATTAATATAGAGCTCTAGTATTCCGCCCACGAATAAGAATTTATTCGCTTGAACACCTCATTACTTCTCATATCATTCAACATACAAATATCCATAAGTACTCCAATTTCACTTGTTAAACTTTGTTTGTCAAAAAACAGTCCATGTCCTTCTCCAAGGCTCCATTCATTCGAAGTAGCGAATGAAACAGATACAAAAACAGCGTAACTTTCGCGTTTATTTTTACAACATAAGTATGGATTATTTACCTTTCTATAAATAAGAGAACAGCAGGCGACCCTGAATTTCATGCCCATATGTAGAATGGCCATCATGTACGGATGTACTACGAAGACGTTTAACGCCGAACATATAACAACCGCTCCGGCGTATAAATACGCCTCCGTTGGTTTCACAGTCTTCTGATCAGGGCTGTAGTACTCGACCAGTTTTCCTAGAAACACTGGTTGCGCTATGCTGAACAAAAAGAGGCATCATTGAGCATAATTACACATGGAATTAATATAAAATTGCGGATATAAACTAGGAAACACACTAGTGTTGTAGGTCAATGTTTCTATACATACATATGCATACACTATAATCATGAACAACCATGCAGTCATTCCTTTTAACACTACAGAATGGAAATATATTCTATACAATCACAAGATAAATAAAAATATAATGTAACAGTAAATAATTAAATATCTAGTAACACTACGAACGCGTGACTTGAAAATTGATTAATTTCTAATTAATTTATTTTTAAAACATAACAAAAGTAATTAAGAAAATTGATTGAGTTACGCTAGTCTCCTATCTATCTATGAAAGCTGAAATTGGAAATAACATACCTACCGACTACATTTCTACGAAACTCTCTAAAAAGTAAAATTATGAAAGATATAAACAATGATAAAAATGTAAACTACTTCAACAACGGAGCAGGCATTTTCCTCACTTTAAATTAAGTGTCGTATTGTCCTGCGCTCTTACAACTCGGTTATGGAGTTCCAACAGACGATTGTGCATAAAAAGTTGAGATTCCTGACCGAAGTAGGCGATGAAGAAACCAAGCATACGCGGTTGTTGTATACTAGAGGAGAGAACGATTATTAAACTGCAAAGTCTCTGATTTTTCATAATAAAAAGGTAAGTAAGTATAATCATTTCAAAGAAAATCTCAAAGAATATTGTTGATGTTTAAGATAGAACGATTAAAGCAAAGATTAACGTCGATCATTCACGCAATGTTTAAAGCTATTTGAATTCAAAGGAACAACATTATGACTTTACGGTTTAATGCTGTAGGATTATTACAGTTGCTCAATTCCAAGATAATTGTATATAATTAAAAGAAAATGCTATGAATAGTTGAGTAATAGACCGACAAAGACCGCACCCAAATTGCATGCCGCTAAACATTCAATTATATATTGTGCACATTTGTTTTATTTGAGTATTTCTGTCTTTGTATCTATAGTAAGTATTAAAAGCAAGGGTTATTCTGTGATAATAATAAATATTAATAAAGGTGATTGTCGACTTTTTTTTGCTATTCAGCATGTGTTCATATGAATCACACCTCGGAGTCGTCAAAATATGCATAGTTGCGATGAAAGAAGTAGAAATGAGTTAAAAAAAAGTTACACAGTTAAAAAGCTTATCTAACTACTAATTCCTGTAAAAACAATTTCTAAGTCTTATGGTAAGAAGTATGAAAATTTCTACACTACAACTCCAGGTATGCCATCTCTTAATCTCATCTAATAAAATAAACGATGCATAATCTAGTCAGCGAGCACGGCAGTTATCACGCCTAATGGCTTTCGAGTACGTAGATATAAAATATACCATTCATTCAATTCAGAGCAAATATTATTCAAACTAACAATTATTATAATTATATCTTATCTATGACAGAAGAAATCAAACATTAACTTAAAATTATTGCTTAATCCATTTTATATACTCGTATCTAAGCGATCATTTAATACCACCACCACTTATAGTCCATTGAATGAGTCCCTCCAAGGGGGGTCTAGAGTGCGTGAGTTAGTAACGTAAGATGTTTCTTCGGAAACAGTTCAAGAGTCCCTAGGTAATAAACATACTAAAACCCCGGGCCACTAGGAGGAGCCCCGAAGTGGGGGGAGGGGGGAAATGGGTCCATTTTTTCATTTTTCGCTTAA
>CAJQZN010009939.1:0-37929 GCA_907164685.1 Colias eurytheme | reverse complement strand
GTAAGTTTCATAATCGTAGTTTGGACACGGGAAGTACATACACTCGCGTAGTCTATCTTGATATATGTCCGTGGTGGTACCTATACATGTTTAAACTATCCTATCTCTCAAGTTGGATCGAACTGCACATGGTGGTGAATTTTATTATAATCGGTGAAGTGGTTTAGGAGTCCATTGAGGACAAACATTGTGACACGAGATTTATATATAGGTATTAAGATAAATTTTTTTTATTTAAAATACTATCTATAGCTCTTTTTAGCAGTTTCGTACAACCCCAGAACTGTAAAGCCTAACAGTTTTGTATGAACGTCTTTGTTTGTTTAACGATGTGAAACAATTGCTGAGCTTAATACGATAATTCCCTGCATTTATATTAGTGGCAATGAGTGACTGCGAACGCAAGTTTCAGCCATATCAGTCCCTGCCGGAGCCGCGCGCAGATCCAACGCGCAAATATATAAAAGATACAACACGGAATGTACATAATATAGTCGAGACAAACTGTGATTTGTGATTGTGTCAATGGGTGAAATGAAAATGACTACTTTCCCCGATATCATGAGAAAATGCTTCAAAATGGGACTGTTCAAAAGTGAGTTGCTTTTGTTTTGCGAACATTTCTTTCGGATTTGGAATTGAAGTTGTAAAATTTGTGAAATTTTCTGGAGAAAAATTTTAATTAGGATATTTAAAGTGAATGATATTAAATGTATCAAACTAACCAGCAGCATTTCTTTAGAAAATTTAATAAAATTATTTTGAACGTGATTGGTAGGATCTATAGAATGCATGTAAAAATAGCGTTTACATTATAATATGGGCACTTGCTTATATTTTTCGGGAATTCATAAAGTAACAAATATTTTTCTTTTGCGTTAAGTTTCTTTATTTAATTAGATAGCTGCATATCCCAATAAAAATACTTATTTATTTTTTACTTTTTAAAGAATCTCTGAATGAATTAAAAATAAATTGCAATGATTAATGTTTCCAGTAAAAGAATATTAGTATCAATGACTTACAAATAATTACATTTTATCTTTCATTAGGTAGGTACGTACCTATATATTTCATAAACATAAACGTTGGAGCAGTTATAACGATTAATTTAAAAATAATTATGTTCAAATCGTGTAACTAACTAATTTGTATTCGCTTTATTCGGATAAATAGCTCATGCTGAAATTTTTGTCTGTATATCTCAAACTAAATTTCAAATTCAAACAATGCACTATAAGTTACTTAATATTCATCGGTGTATCCGGACTAAATTTAATGAAAACAAACAATTGTTAAACATAAACAATAGAAGATAATCTATTTTCATCTAATAAAATACCACAGATAGCACAAGACAAAGAGAAATAATCAAGAAAGAAGGTTAACAATGCAGTTAAATCTCTTTAGTGCTTGATAAAGTCAAGTGTCGTGTGTCGAGGTTTTACATTTATTTCTTCAGCCTTGAAAGGGTTTTTTAAATTGTACGAATGTTATACTTATAATTTAATGTTACAATATACACGGTCGTTTATTTTTATACTAATGAACTGGATTGAAAGTAAAATTAAATATCTTGCCGTATTCAAACTTTACCAATTTTTGTCAATTGTATCTACTATCTACTGTATAAGAAGAACATGAATTAGTAATATATAACACAGAAAGTAGTTTTAATATCTAAGCAGACATAGAGACAGACAGACTGCAGGAAAAGTTGTTTTATACTATGTAGTGATAAAGGAAAAAATCGCACTTTATATAAATCGTGCTCTATCCCAATTTTTTGCACAATTTAGTTTTCCAATTTCTAAATCCAACCACCCCAATATAGGTATTAACAATTACCATAATTTTATGATTGCATAGTAAATAATAGTGTTTAATAAAAAAAACAGTAAACAAATTGATTAGATACTTAATATTTTATTTCATACTAGTGGTCCGCCCCGGCTTCGCCCGTGGTTTCTCGGGTATCAAAATATCTCCATACAAAATTTCATGCAAATTGGTTCAGTAGTTTAGGCGTGATTGAGTAACAGACAGACAGACAGAGTTACTTTCGCATTTATGTATAATATTAGTAAGGATCTCAGTGATCATCCATATTTTTGATCAACAATAAAAGCTCTAAACATGAAATGTGGCAAAAAGATCACTATTTTCTTTCTGGCGTCTAAATTCTCTTCCATTAAATTTTCAAAAGTCTTGTTGGTGCTCTGCATAACTTCCATTTTTACTAAGAGCCAATTTACTGCAAATATATATTTTTCCTTCTCAACAGTTAAATCTTAATCAGCGCAGATATCTAAGTATTCTATAGAGATTCTGTAACTATATTTCTAGCCTTGGTTGAATACAAATAAGCCAATATTTAACCTGAATATTAAGATCGAACCTTGCGCCGAGACAATGCAACCAAATAAAATCTTTTTTTAAGATTTATTGTTTAAATGCTTCACTCTAAAGTCCTTGATTAATATTTAATGGAGATATTAATGGGTTAATCATCTTGAACATAATGAATAAAATTATTTTTTTTAATTAAATGACACCTAGAGGCACGAAATTGAATAATTATTATAAACTGTAAAATTGTATTCAATCAACGAGGAATGTTTTAATAGTAAAAATACTTGTGATATTTTTATATTAAGTACGTGATATTGCAATGTTCTGCTTATCTTAAACAATGTGTTTCTATGTTACTAATACCTACCATTTGTTCTTGTAGAAAAATGTTATTTACTATCTTAGGTTTTATGTTACCAGATTTAATAAGTAAGTATACTAGGTTTATGATTCCATAACATTAATTGAAATTCGTATTAGATGTGAATTCAATTATATTTCAAGAGATAAAAAATAATTACGTTGTGTGTAACTTTCTCTGATAAAAGAAAAGAAATAGATTAAGAAATTAAAAAAAGTTGACGACAATATTATTTCTAATTATAATAATTGGACTTTATATTATTTGACAGGACAATATTTTTGAGAGAATTGGAATAGGTATCGTGGTATTGATATATTATGATAGAGCGGCTCTATCTTATACCATCAAGTTGATTTCATAAATTATTATCCATAACACTTGTATTAAAATTTATTATCATTATTTGGCTATTTTGACACACATTTTAATCTCTCATCACAATTTAAGTAGGTTACACATTTTTGATACAGATTAAAATAGTAAGAGATTTGATATTTACGCGTTTTTTTATTGAAATACAATCAAATATAGATACGCCATACCCTAATTTTTAATATAAAAAGGCTATAGAGCTCTTTTTTTCATACCTCTTTATTCTCTGTGTGCCTCTTTTTAGTTTTCCGTAATGATGTTTTCAAAATTCAATACAGATATTCAAAATATCGTAGCTTACTTATCGATTTATCAACTAAGAAGCCTCAAAAATGGAAATTATTTTGCGGTTATGTGGGTTTTTTTTTCCACCAAATATTGAATGACATCTGTTATTTAACGTTTCTACAGAAATAATTACCGGAAAATACAACTTATGCAAAATATTGACATGACAAGAATTTACGTATTTTATTCAGTTAGCAGCGGGGAAAATTAGGTAAATTTTCAATAGATATACGATGCAAGACAAATTGACACTAGTCATACAATTGTTACACTATTTCTCTGTTATTTAAATCAATATGTCTCTGAAATTTCATTGATACATTAGAATTTGGTTCCCTGACTTCGATAATTTTTATGACGAAACTAATTCGTAGCAAAATTAAATAAAAAGAAACTCATTTTCACTCTTCACTCTTTAAAATAATTATTTCACTATTTGTAATCAGTATATCAAATAAAATCTATGTAGTAATAACAACGGTTAAGAAACTGCAAGAATAAAAATGTGTATGTTAGTATTAGTATTGAGTAATTTAGAAATATACATTTTTATGGCCTAGTAACTACACATAGTACGTGGTTATCAACGAAGGGATTGAGCTTATGATAAAACATCCGGTATTGCTTGTTCTAGACCAAAGGAATTGAATAATTTAAATTCTTACCTAGAATGACCTCATTTCATCAACATAAGCATTATAACTAAGATCAAAAGCGCACGCTTTATTGCAATATAAAGCATTGTCATATTTCATTCTTGAAAATTATTGTAATGTTTTGTAAAAATATTGCAAAAATATACTGCCATTATTTAGATCTACATAATATGTCAAAATCAAATCAAAAAGCCTTTCAGTAATTCGTAATCAAACAGAATTAGGGACAATATAAGATATATGTATCACAATGTATTACAGTAGAAACGTGAAATGAAAATTAATTTGTCGCTTGGCTGATAGACGGTTGTCTTAGCGGTCGATCGACTTTATTGTATCTAGTATCTACACAATGGATTAAAAAATTTATGCACATTTTTTGCTATATATCCAATCCAAGTTTTAATATGTTAATGCAATATGAATAATTAAATGAAATAACGAATAAATTGAATGTAACAAAAAATGTACATAATATCTTATCGTATATATAGCAATAAAAAATTGAATTTATTTAGTAATTTGTTTGGTCTAGTGACTGGTCTATCTATATATTATCAGTTATAAAAAATCTTCACCAAAAAATTTGAACAGGCTATAAGGAACGTTATCAACAAGCCTCGAACTACTTAGCTTGATAGAAAATAACCTTTCATGACAAAACAATTTTATTCAGTTTCAGGTTTGTTCAGAAAATACATTATTCTCCTGCCGTTTCAATTAATCTCAAGTGTTTTAATTGATACACATCACGATGCACGTTACAGAAGAATCATTTAAAATGCCATAACTAATTAAATAATTATTTCAATCAATTACTTATGTAGAGTACCTACCTAAATCAGAGTTCATATAGGTATTTAGTTTGTATTATAATACAAGTTTCAACCCGCAGCTTCACTCGATGTTGTTTATTCCTGCAGAAATTATAGTAGATACTAGATACCTATCATTCTTAAAATTATAAATTTTTCGGAAAGAGACATCGTCCTAATACTTTCACGTTTATAATAGCAATAGACTATGCTACAACACATCACGAGTGGCCTCGGTTTGGCAAAAAGACGAGGGTTCGAATCCCGTCTCGTAATGTTTTTTTTTTTTATATAATTATATAAAAAAATATCAACACATAACTTTAATTTCAAACTTGGCTTTTGGTTTATTTTAAGTAATTATTAGAAATAAAATATATCATGTTCAATTAGTAAGATTAATTCGTAACCCTGCAATCAAATCCATTACAGCAATTGTTGTATCTATTATCTACATTAACTAATTATCACGCTATATTAAGATCAAGAAACCGAAAACGATTCAAGGATTAGACTGATTTCATGCAAAAAAATTCAACAATATACAGACGACTCTATATGAAATAATATATCAGCGGTTCATTATCTCTTTCTTTTTAACGAATGAAACATCTCGTCACTATTTTTTGTTGCATTTGTAAGCACAGTGCCACAAACTTAACTGACTCGGTGGCAAAAACTGGAACTACGTGCCGCCATTTTGAAATGTCTCATTTTCACAGACTTTTCATACGGAATATTTTGTATAAAAAAAAAGTTACTTATTAATGTTAATTTACACCATTGGAAATGACATTATTTTTACCCTTGCATCCTGGGAAATTTAGCGGCACTAAAATCGATATCAGTGACACTATACCCGCTCCTTTTGTCCACAGATAAAACATGTACATGTAGATAGAGTATAATAAAATATGATATTGGGTCAAATAATATTTTTGTAACCAGTATTAAGCCAGAGGATACATTTTGTTGAAGATCTGGGATAGTCCAGGCTTTAATTAAATGTAATATCTACTACTGGTGGTAACCGGTTTTACACTAATCAAACAGGCAACTTTTATCATGTGTGAAACCCAAGTAAAGCTGTAGTGCAAGAACCTTTATTAATCTATAGTATAATGTAATCTTTAATGTATGTATGTAATCTATAGTATAATGTAATAGTATAATATAATATTATATTATTTGTGATATAACGATATTGTAATGCCAAATACTATCACTAAGTAGTAACTCAATTGAGCGTAGGTAATCCGCTGCGTGTAATTTTATCACACCCTCGACATCCGCGAATATGTAGCATATTATTACATAAAATATGACTACTACCTATAGTGGTCACGGAGGAAAATATATATGGAACAATATACAATACTTATAATACTTAGGTACTCTACAATATAAGACGCTCTTGAAGAATTATTATGTATTTAAATTCAAGATGCACTCCAGCATGCAGCAGCCCATAATTAAGTTTGATTAAAGGTTGATTTTTTGTTAAAATATTTGATAATAGTAGCAGGTATTGTTATTAGATCCTCCATTCATAGTAAGTAAAAATTTATTTTTATCATACTTCGGGATCATCAATGATATACATGACCTACGACAATGATGAACCCGTTAGTCTAACTGTAACTATTATTAACATTGGCTATTAGTAAATATTAGACTTTAGAGTAATATATCCTTGCGATGTTTACTCAAATCTCTAAAATATTATTTAATAAACATTTATCACACGTTATATGAAATATCGTTTCGAACCACAGTTTCGAACCCAAGCTTTATAAAACAAAGAACTGTTCTAGAACATTTTTAAAATAGGTATAATCCATCAATATGCACGATACAGCACGCGGAATTAAATGAATGCACATAAAAACCTTTTTATAATATCCAGATCTATTTTTTACAGTGTTATAATTTAATATGTTTAGTTTTTGCTTTAAACCAGAATCAGTTCAAGTGAACGGGTAACATTCTGCAGTCTACAACTAAATATAGAGAGGTTCGCCTTGCCCATTGTTACTTCATGTTCGTGGTAATCAATGATTTACCAAGAAAAAATATTTTAATGACCGCGTACCCATTTGAAAACATTACCATTTAGGAATAAATGATTATGGCCTATGAATTATTCATAGGCCTTTGCAGTCATGTCAGAATCAAAAAAAAGGTAAAAAAAAGCTGAAAAAAACTGATTACCAGTTCTGAAATAATTCTGAAACAAAAATATTAATATTTAAACAGTTTTGCTGTTTATGACATAAATGTTTTAGATAGTAAATATCGTAACTTTTCTTTTGTGAAACCGAGGCAAAGCAAGGTCGCATAATTGCTACATATTTTTATTATTGTTTGTAAAAGTACA
Source organism: Colias eurytheme (assembly GCA_907164685.1). Classification (NCBI taxonomy): domain Eukaryota; kingdom Metazoa; phylum Arthropoda; class Insecta; order Lepidoptera; family Pieridae; genus Colias; species Colias eurytheme. The sequence continues at coordinate 30,705 of CAJQZN010009939.1, read as the reverse complement.
ATCAGTTACATGCACATAGCTATTATCAGTATTTAATCGTTATGATAACTAGAACCGGTTCATAGTTTCTACCAACGATACAATAAGAAAATGTATTAATTAGCTACCTCTCTAATAATTATGAAATACACGTAGCTTCATATTTCATAGAAAATAATCGAAATATTACCTGTTAATATTTTCGAGAGCAAATAGTATTTTTTTTTTATAAAATTCATATAGTAAGTAGGTAACCAAAATTACAATCATCAAAGGCATCATTCGTTGATTGACAGAAAGAAAAGTCATAAAGCGTTTGAATTTCATTACCATTTACCAATCTACATAACATACTCGTATAAATTATATAAATATTAAAAGTAATCACTTAATTAAATAAATAACGCAAATGAAAACGTGTACAATATTGTAACATATCAATGCACAATATTATGACTCTTGACAGTACACTACGGCTATTATTTTAGCGTAACTTACTAGTTATTACGCGTCTGTTGTTATTCTTGTCAACACAAACAATCACGGCTTATCGCACAATAACCTCTTAGGTTATACAATATAATAATTATAGTATACCTACTTAGATATTGGGGCATGTTACACTTCCTGATTATTATATCAGATAATACATTACGTTTGTTAATTAATTAATTAATGGTATGGTATTAATTCATAAAGACCGTTAGATTCTGGCGGTAGAGCAACTTGCGTATCGCGAAAAAAACAAAATTACAAAAATAAAGCAAACTGCAAATAATTCATTGTATAAAGCGAAATAATTTTAATCTTGATACTTAATATTTGGGTTATCAAGGCTCAAGCCTCAAACAAAGCAATTATCAATGGGAAAAAGGTTTCTGAAATAAAGCAGTCATAGTAGGTACAACCTCATAATTTATATAGTCAGGATGTGGTTAGAAACAATGTTTTTTTTTTAAATAATTGATCAAGTAGGTACCATGCTTTTTCATATCTAACTAACGAAAGTTCGCTATTTTGTAGGAGATGAATCGACTTGACTAAAACTAAGTCTTAGCTCTAGCTAATTCTTTAACGAAAAAATAAACAAATATTTTAATTTACATAAAAATGAATATGGAATGTTATTATATTTTGATTTAAATAATTAAGCCATAATTCATATTAAGTAATATTTGTTACACGCAATTGTATAGTTCAAGGAAGGCGCAAAATATATTTGCATTAAAAGGAAACTGTTATCTAAATATAAAGATTAAAATATTAACTTTAACACGATTATTAGATGCTTATCTTATCCAATTATTTAACGAACTAGTATTTTGAACATTATTACATGTAATAATTATTTTATTAATTTCCTTTAAGTATTATCCTTGGTCACTTCTATGCATAATTAGTCTATTTTGAGAGCTCAAATTCTCATACAATTGTACAATGTATATCTTTAAATATAAATGAATGAATGAGAATGCTTATTAGTTATTACCCTTGGCCACGGTATCACGCGCGAACGGTTTCGATTTCGATAATTCTTTTTTTATAATATTCCTTGAAGTACGAGGATGGTTCTTATGAAGAGAAAACGTAAACATGTACCACGAGCGAAGCCGGGGCGGACCGCGGGTACCATATAAATTATCAAAGAACGTTAGTCGCATTTGTTTTCAAGTTCTACTCAATCTTGACTTTCGCTGTCATGAAATCTTCAGTATTTCAAAATATCTAAGTACTTAACTACTGTATTGTTATAAATACACCTTGACAGTTAATGAAATAAAGATTAGTTAGTAGCAAATGTACATATTAAATTGATTTTTCGAATGCAAATAAAAACAAATCTACATTATTTTTATTTTATGCCATCATATTCTATATAACTTCGCCAAAATAAAGAGCATCTTTTTCACGGTCTTACAAAAATAATAGGATAAATTTGCATACGTGTGTATGCTTATTGTGTGCTTGCAAATTTTCACCTTGCTTCCTACAAGAGAACAAAAAAATTACGCTAAATTACAAACATTTTGAGTAAAACTCACAAATATCTCATACAAGCTTTGCCCCATGGTTTTACCCGAATTGCTCTGCTCCTATTAGTCTTAGCGTGATGATATATAACCTATAGCCTTCCTCGATCAATAGACTATCTAACATTGAAAAATTTTTTTCAAATCAGACCCATAGTTCCTGAGATCAGCGCGTTCAATCATACAAGCAACCAAAAAACTCTTAAGCTTCATAATATTAGCATAGATGGACAATTTTTCAAACTCATAGTTTTCCTCTCAGCCTATCAGGGTGGCCTTTATGTTATTTCTTTAGGATATTACAAAAGGCAAAAGGAAAATCACTAGTAATGACCTAGCTATTTTTATTAATTACTTGACGTCCTTTATATTCTACTGTTATGGCTAACTTATTCGGAAATTATAAATATCACAAAGAATTAGGTGTTCATTTCCTTAAATAAATATGTTTGGACAATAAGGCGTTTATTATTATCCGCTTTATAATTAAAAGTTTATATAATTTTTGTTGTAATAAAGCATATTTTTATAATATGTATAACCTCACTTTAATTTAAACACAAATTTGTGTGAGGATAAATGGATACTAATTCTAATATACATATGTTTACGTCCGTATTACTTGTATACGTAGTATATTATTATTAGTCTGTGGTATTACCCTGTTGTTTCATATAAGAACATTTGAATGAAATTAAGACAAGGCCCTTTCCCCGAGCACTCTGGGTATGCCTAATGCATTCTCCACTATAAAAAAGAGGATAATAGGAAACTATAAATTTTATAAAAGCTTACAAGAGATTACCTGTGCACGGTGTTTTGAAATTTGTTCTTACGTATGCAACAACATTTTGTTTATTACAACACTGCAGAGCGTTTTGAAATGTCATTACATTTATCATTACACACATTACAAACATCAATTAATTAAAAATGAAAGGAAAAACATGTTGTTTTTAATAAAATGTAACGTTACCTTTACCTTTCTATAATTTATTATGAGGTAAACAAACGAGGTTAGTAAATGATAATTGTTAAATATTAATGATTCTATTTTTAGCTTATCGTATAAATTTTGGCACTTTTCACTTTCCTTCAACAAGGTCATCCTTTACGTACTTTTTATGGCAATCATTTCCTAGTCCTCCTGTTGACGCACTAATCAATTAAGTTTTTTTAATATTCCATTGTTTTTCTTATTAACTCAGCTTGATTGGTTTTTGATAATATTTATTATGATGGCGATGTCGCCTTGTTGTAGACAGATTTCCTTTGTCGAGGAAAATACAGTTTTTATATAAGGAATGTTAAAATGGAGAGTAGGTACTAATCGATTAAAATTTTGCCTTTAGAAATAAGAACTCTATTTCCCATCATTGATTCATTGTTTGGCAATTATTAAACTCGTAAGTTCGGAAGTTAAAAACATAATGTTTAAGGATCGTTCGTAAACTCACAAAGTATCTTCAGAACCATCACGAATTACTTCTATTTTTCTATTTTAATCACTTTTCTCCAAAAAAACGATACAGTACCTATGTTTACCGACCGTTCATCAACTCACATAGTAGCTTCAGAGCTAACATGAAAAATTATTTTTTGTATTTGATTCAACTTTCTCCAATGATTCCCTTATAGTGACGTACCTTATAACGACGCATCAGGGCTCACCAATATCGATAGGTCCCTTAAGCGGAAGAGACGTTATATCGCAGTAATGAGACCAGTGACCGTAGTCACAACGAATCAGCTTCATGTGTTTGTTTCCGGACTCGTCCCCTAGTACAGATGAGGATATTTGTACGAAATAGTACAGCGTATATAACAAAGCGTTGTATTGGTAAAAGAAAGGAAGAGTTGATTGTTTAATCATTCACGTAAGTAGAATGTAGGTTTGACTTTTAATAAACTTATTTCCGAATCTGCGGTAATTTTTTTTTGTATTTTGACGTTTGAAAAGCGCTTCTAAACGCAGTCTAGAAGTATAAATTTTTGAGTTTCAGTTTAATTGGGTTTTGAACTTATTTAGTAATAGTTTACAAATTCTATAAAGCAATATTTACTAATCCACAGTACCTAAATTCGACATTCCTCGAATTATTACTGTGTCAAAAACATATACAAACTCTAGTAAGATGTTAATATATCTTTCCAATATAGACTCAGGTCCCCATGCTACTTGTCATTCATAAATTGCTACTCGCATCTTGTGAATAAAGAAATGTTACATAACATTACTCCGAGGACATATTATGTAAGTTTAAACACAGATAATATAATACTATGCTAGGTATATCTAAATAAAACTAGACTAATTATTGTATCGACTATTTAGGTACCTACCGATTTTGTTTTGTATATTTGTCTGAATATTTGCTACAATTTATGCCCATAAGATATTGAATACTGATATGTATTTAATTGCATTTCAAAATGTAGCAAATTATTTAAAACAATGCTAATAAAAAGGAAATTACCTTGGAGATGCGCGTTATGTCATCAGAGGTCGTCAACCAAATCTCCTTGATGTCATTGAGATGGTGAATTTGTTTATATAATATTAATTTATACGATCAGTGGGAATATTCGAGGCGAAATAAAATAGCCAAAAACGGTATAATACTTATGTACGTTATACGTTTCAAATTGAGTATTTTCATGCAAAATAGTTCCGGTATCTCCTATACTATGTATATACCTACCTACAATCTGCATTTGTATCGAAAAAAATGTAATAAACTTGGTATTCAATCAAAATTAAGACACATTATATAAAATAGGTACCCTCAAAAATAGAGGTACCTATCCTTAAATAAATAGTCTTAAGACTTATAGCTGTTTTCTTCGAGTTCATTAAAAATAATACCAATATCACAGAATATATAATAGTACTATCCAATAGTTTAATGCTCCACTAATTACAACACATTAACCAAAGCTAACAGAGCAAAGGTTATTTATAAAGGGTAAGTAACAGACAGGAGGCAATCAAGCCAATTAAGCTAGCTCATGATTACTGCACTCTAAATGGGTATTGGATATATTCATTAGCATAGCATTCGCATATTTTGTACTTTTATAAAAGTTTTCTATTTATAGTAGGTACTTCTCATTGTAGGTATTAATTAAGGCTCTAGATTTCAATGTTTTGTACAAGGCCTTTTTAATACTTTAGATAAAAATCACATAACATTAGAAAATTATTTAAAGATTTTTCTTTTTAACACATTCATATTTAAGAAATATTACGGCTCTACAGATTATCTCAAATGTTGTTTTACATGCTTAATATTATATTAACTTTGGTATTATTTTTATTTTTTATATTATCTACGTCGCCATCTCTATGAAAATCATATCGGCATAGAAATGGCAATTATAAATTAAATTGACCTTTTATGTTACGCGGTTTTGTGCTACATAGATAAAAGTATGAATAAAAAATAGTATTTTATTATCAGCTTAAGACGCGACGTTAAAGATTTGCGTATAATATGTTCTCTTTTTAATTTACCCTACATTCAATTCGCAGAACCTTGAAAAGGGCATGACATAAAATATTTGGGTTCTAACTTAGGAAATCTGTCGTAGTAAAAAGACGGAAGGGAGTTAAATTGCTTGATCGCGATTAACAAAATGTTGTATCTTACAGAACATTTGATACCAAATAATATGAATTTGTTGCTTCTATCGATATGCGTTTTGATAAGTACGTAAACCCAGAAAAGAATTCTGATAAACTTGACAAATGAACCTATACATTTATATGTCCAATAAAGTAATGAATTTCTTTTTTTTTCCATTGATAAGGCACATAAATAATCGTAGGGATATGGGTCATATAAGTACTTATATATATCAATAAGACGAAAGCCAAACTGTGCCACGCAAAGGAATAGCGGAAGAAAACTGCCGGATACTTCTCTCACTATAAATCGTAATCGGTCGTCGAAACTAAGGTGCAATTTTGTAATTCACGTTAATAAGCAAGTCCGTTCGTTTATGGGTCATGAAAGTTAAAGTGATGCCGTATCATGTTACTCTTTTTAATTTAATACCGTCGCGTCGTAGTTAGCTCATCTCCATATATACATATATTATATCGCTTAATGTAGTATAAAGAGATTAGTCTCGTTTATAAGTACTTAAATATAATTTTATTATTTCACGTTTATTTTATGTGTACACTGCGTGATTTTTTAATTTACTCTACAATGCAATTTAAGTATGAATCACTACAAAGTGTTATGTAGAAAATTAAATAATTATTTCTTGAAAATGTGAAGATAGAACAAAATTGGCTTGGCAATAAAACTTATCAGAATGCAAATGCATTTTAACGAAATTTAACGAAATTTTTTCATAAAAAAATCAAGGAAGGTGAACATTTAATTACTTGACGATTGCTAGGAAGTGTCAAATGTAAAGCTAATCGATTTTTTGGCGGGAAGAACAACCAATAAACGACCGTGACAATGAATTACAAAGTGTGACAATAGTTTCAACATAACATAAATATTGAGGTGAGGAAAGGAAAGCAGGTCATTGGCAAATAGATTTGTATACAATGTAAATAAATTTTAATAAAAACAAAATCTAGACGTTATTTAGAACATTTGGTTTGCGGTAAAAGAGGAATAAAAAATAATTGATTAAATGAAGCAAACATACAGTATTTATGTATGTAATCTATAATTTACTAATAGTAAAATTAATTACGACAAAATAAGGGATTTGTTAAAATTTGCATCAATTATTATGAGTTTTGAAACATTACTTTAATTATTGGATACGTTTCAATTATTACTTCCAAAAAATAAAACAGCGCGTGTTAAAACGAATTGGATAATTAATGATAGAGTACTTGGGCGTGTTAGCGTGTTTATGCAGTGGGTTCTTACTAATCGTAGTCTAATGAAATCTATACGTTTTCCAGCCTTGGCCCCAAATGCAAACTATTCGTCTGATGAAGAATAATATCATTTAAGACGCCTGTCCTGCATTTGTTTACAAGTTACTGTGATGTACTTCGAACTACGGCGTGTCATAAATTGTATCGTAAAACGAGAGCAAACGAAGTGTTTTTAAATTATAATCTCTTATTGTTTATCATATGCATCTACGAAATAGATACAATGATGTTATTATTTTACAAAATAGATAAGACAATGTATTGTTCATCGTCATTGACAGTTTTTTGTTTTGTTTATGGTTTTATCTAAACTTGATGAAATTAATGTACATGAAATAATAAGACAGTGACGAGTATGCCTTATCTTATTTGTGTTGGATTATTTTTTATTATAACTAAACACCAACGATTTAATTTCTGTAAATTAGTTGCATGTTATTGCAATTTAAGGAAGAAATATTTTCTGAAAAACAAAAGAATGTGTAAAGAACGAACTAAAATTTCTCGACAACAATATATGAAAATAAAACGTGTGACAGCGATTGATTTTTAAAATACTTACCAAGAAAATAATACAAAAGATGAGGAAGATAATTCTTTCTGAACCATCAAAAACTGCATTAGCATAGGAGATTTATATAAAATAGACTGATTTATTTGAGGACCATTCTGTGATATTAAATGAAATATCATAAAATGGTGTAATATTTATATGAGACTATATCCTCTGACACATCAGACATAATTTTTTATTTTGCAGTTTTCATTATATCTTAAATACAATGACTCAAACCGTTAAGTACATTATCACCTGTTAGTTCATTGTCAAGGTAGCTGACATTGATTTATTTTACTACGTAACTTTTGTCTTTTAGTACATCATTATATTCTATTATGTTTTACGATTAACCGTTTCTGCGTTTATTTATAAGCCTGTTTTAATGAAGAACTTTGTGCCTTTCTTTTTCTTTATTAGATATCATTTCATTTTTTCCTCATGTTTCCAATTAGTCTTAGTTTCCTACACATTTCTAGAAGCCATTAGAAACATTAGGTAACTGTTCATAAACAAAGCGCTATAAATACAGTGATTGCTTCAATAAACGAAACAAATGAATATTATGAGGTGTTGCACTTATTACGTAATATACATCTGCATTTGACATCTATTAGAACTTTGATTCAGTTACAAGTATCGATCAAAATTACGAAACATTATTAGTTAACATTATTAGTTAGGTACATTTTTAAAGGTACAAAATATCTCAATGTAATCTCACATTTAAATAGTAAAAAAACCTAGTATCGTCATAATATGTAAGTATCAAGAAATTATTACCCACCGGATCAGAAAACAGTTTTTTCAGAGAAAAGTCGGCCAAAATCTTGCTCTTTCAATATAATAGAGTGTGAAAATATAAAGAAAAAAATGATTGATTATTATTATATTTATATTCATTTATGGATTACTACATGATAAGTAGGTAGGTATAACATCATTGAACGTATATTATCGATAGCAATTAAATAACACTTCGAGAAAGCATAATTTATATGAACATAATATATGGTAGTATATTATCATTTTCATTGACCCAGTTCTTCACACTTCTATTAATATGTTGTACTTAAATATTTATTATTCATTCGGAATTAATAAATTTGCAACAACTTAAGCACAGAAAGTGGTTATTTTCTTACACGATTTTGTTCTTTATGTTTGAAATTGACTAATATCTGTGATGTGTCTCTTTCCTCTGTGTGATATTTTATGCCAACACCTGTATACCTATCTTTGATCCAAACTGTAGCGAAAATATAGAGGTAGTTAGATAGGTATATGAAAATTGAACAAAGATCAAGCTGCAACTCATAATTAACATTATATACTCTAAATTCCAATTAATTAAAACATGAATACATGAATTCACCATATATCTACAATATAACTACCTACCTAATACAGTCAAATACATAGTAATAGGCAATATCTATAAAATCATTATCTAGTAGTAGTAACATAGTAGTTACACACAGCTGCCCGCATATTCCATCAAGATTAGTTACCATTTCATAAATCATTGTTTTTGACGCAAAACCTTCGATTTTCGTGATATGCATATTATGTATCCAATCAGCAAAAAATGTACTAAAACAGGCATTAACAGTAGAAACACATAATTTTTCCGATTTCAGACACGAAATGGTACTTTAGATTGCGTAGTTAGGTTGCACCTAAAGAAAGAGTTATGTTTATTTAAATTTTCTATCCGGTTCTTCTCCATAGATACTGCTTTCCGAATCGGTGGTAAGTTAAAAATATGTATTGACCTGTGGTATTGACGTTTCAAAAGTGCTTCTCGAAGAAGTCTAATTGAATAAATAAATGTTTGAGTTTGAGTTTGAATTAAATTATTGTATTTATGACTGAATGATTAATAAAACGATGTTTTTTCTTGCTCGTGATCAGTGCGGTTTCTACCTAGTCATTGCCATTTTATTGTTTTCATCTTCATGAATATAAGGATGTGTTTTTGGAATTTAATCTAAATAATATCTCGTATTGCTAAGTCATGCCATAATATTTTTTAACTAATAATAACTTAAATTCGAAGTACACATCACGAGTTTTGGTAGCAAGCACAGATGATAATATACCTCATAATAGGTACTAAGTATACTAGTAGTAACAAGCATCGGTTAATAATGCATCAAAAAAACTATGTAGAGAGACCCCTGTTTAATGTAGTAATATATAATAGTAATAAAACTCCAAAATTAAAAGTCAAACACAATTACTTAAGTACATTTTTTCTTTACATAATTTTATTTTTTTCAGTAATCCCAAGCCAAGGCCCTCACAAAGAGAAGCCAAGAATACCTGAAGATGATGAGTCAGGCCCTGACGTGGTATCGTCGGTGATCGGTGAATATGGGCGCTGGCAGCTCATGATGACCTTCCTGCTGTCGCTCTTTTCATTCCCCTGTACATTCCATATCTTTTTGCCTACTTTCACGGTGAGTTCAAATATTTCACTTTGTCATGGCACTGTCGTTTACAATAGATATATTGTGATAGAGCCTAATTTTATGATGATACTAGCGGTCCGCCCCGGCTTCGCCCGTGGTACATATTTACGTTTTCTCTACATAAAAACCATCCTCGTACTTCAAGGAATATAATAAAAAAAGAATTATCGAAATCGGTTCAGCCGTTCTCGAGTTATGCGCTTACCAACACATTTTGCGATTCATTTTTATATATAAGAAGATTATAAGTTTCAATAGGAAAATAATAAATTCATGATTTATTAAAACCTCGGTATCTTATTTACAAAAAAGATGAAATGACGATATGTTTTCATTTGAAACACAAGTATCGTGATCTTATTCAACTTGTGTATAATAAAATACAATACAATTCTCCTAAATCGCCCTTTTCTTTGTAATCGTGAGAACAGTAAATCACGTTGTGGTTTTCCACAAGGAAGGGTTCTGATTTTATTATCATAAGTCCTATGCATTTACGCAGAATGTATATTTGTTGTTAAGGATTCATCATTTCATAAAATACAAATAGATATTATATAAAGACGTGTGAACTTTTATTCCATGTAGTTCAAACTTGTATATAATAATATGTATCATAACTATGTATCATGTAATTTACACAATTGTGATTTTCAGGCAAAAGCCACAAAGTTCTGGTGCGAACGGCCGGACAATCTATCGACATTACCTTTAGAAAATTGGATTAACTATAGCCAGCCACAGGGCGGGTGCTACGTACGAACTCTGTCTAGTGAAGTTACTGTGGAAAGCATCATGAATTTCACAGCTCCAGTGTTGGACTCATTTCAAAAGTGTGAAAGATGGGGCTTCGATAGAAGCGAAGTTGGGGACACGATCATTTCAGAATGGGGGCTTGTGTGTGACAAAGCTAGTCTTACGAATCTGGCTGAAGTGGTGTTCTTGATTGGTGTGGGTATTGGAGGCGTTGTAGGAGGCTGGATTTCAGATAGGTAAGATAATTTATTTGACTTCTAGTCTCGATCGAGATAAACATAGGAAGTGGGAAAAGTTAATGCTCTATGTAAAAGGTTCATAAGCTCAATTAAATTGATGCTGATTTTGATTAGCGGACGATATTGTTTGCGTTGTTTTTCTCACAGGCGCACGGTTTATAACATGTTTTTTAAAAGTTAAGTACTAATATTATTTATACATAATTAAAATTATTTATGTATAGCGCCCAATTTGATTACATAATGTTGTTGTTATATCTAACTTTATAGAAAATTTTAATCATGTTACTATTTCATGCAATTAATAAAATAAATAATTTATATTTTGTATGGTTGCAAAAAACGGAATAACCACTTCTTTTTAAACAAAGATTCTTATCGTGCAATTATTTATGATTGTTGGGTCTAATAAGCTAAGTTCACCTTTTGTAATTAAGCTAGTGTTATCGCGTAAAATAACGATGTTTATACTTTAATGTAGGTATCATCTAATGCAGGTTTTCTTTAAGGTAGATAATTAGAACAATACACATTTCATATGTTAAGGTATGATACAAATGACAATAATAACTTTTTAAAAACATAACGAGAAATATCTATATTTAGATGATGTTCAATAAAATTAATAAATTTTAAATATATTTTCTCAACACCTTAAACAATTTATCATCAAAATCCTCGTCGTTCAGGGATTGAAAATTTTGGGAATTTACTTCCCCATATATCATACTCATCTTGTGTAATTTTAATATGAAATTTCAGATTCGGCCGCAAACGCATTTTAATGGCTATGGCAGCTACACAGAGCGCATTAGCCATCCTCTCTCTGCTAGTCAGCTCATACGTCCAATACGTTATAGTGAGACTGATCATGGGACTCGTATCTGTATCTGTGGTCTATGCAGCGTTTGTGTTATCTGTGGAACTGGTTGGCGGGAAATGGGTGACAATTGCCGGCGTGTGCAACTTTTTCCCGCTTCCTTTGGCTTACGTCATCGTCTCTCTGTTGTCTATTGTATTGCCGAACTGGAGGGATCTGCAGCTGGCACTGTCGATTCCTGGATGCTTGCTTATTTTTCTGTGGTAAGATTTTTGTTAAATACTTATACTTACTATATTAACTTGGGAGGTAGAAGACTTAACCAAATTAAACAAGAAAAATAACACGCGCCGATTTTTATGAGCAAATTTTAATTAAAGCAGAACTGCTAAACATAAAAAGTTCATAATTTAGTTTTAATTATTTCCAGGTTTGTTTTACCCGAATCGCCAAGATGGCTTCTCAGCATGGGACGGACAAAAGAAGCCCAAGCCATATTAGAAAAGGCAGCGAAATTCAATGGACGAGAAATGCCATCAGACATCGACAAATTGTTATTAGTTTACAAAACAGATACAAAAGCGGAAGACCCAAGTGTGTGCATGCTTCTACGAGGGTACCTCCTCAAGAGAACAGTCTGCTTATTTATAGCCTGGTTTGCGATGACCATTGGTTACTACGGCCTATTATTAAACATAGGCAACTTCAACCTCGGAAATCTACATTTGACGTCAATAATATTGGCAGTCGTTGAAATACCAGCTATTGCGTTAAGCATACCCATTCTTTTGAAAGCTGGAAGGCGATTCCCCATATTCATTACTATGTTAGTGTGTGGACTGGCTTGCATTGCAAGTGAATTGTTTTCTATATCTTTCAACAATGAATGGGCGATGATTGCCTGCCTCATGGTTGGAAAATTCGCAATTGGAGCTACAAATATGATGCTGCCGATTTTCACTGCGGAATTGTATCCGACTGTGGTCAGAAATTTGGGAGTTGGTGCTAGTCAAATTTCTTCAGGATTGGCGCTTATGTGCATACCATATTTATGGGAATTGGTAATTATTTTTATATAAAAAGAATATTAAAACACGTAAAATATTTTATTATACGGTAGAGTTTAACTGAAAATTGATTTAAAAATCTTCTGCTGAGTGCTCTTTTCATTATTATGAGTGTAACAAGTGAGTTACAAGGCCAGCAACTGGGTTTAACCAGGTAAAACTGAACCTAAACCGCAGCTTATATTGATAATTGTATGAGTAGTGAGTACTGGTACTAAAATAGAATAATTTGTTAGAAACTTATGCTAGTAAGTACGTATATTCTTTATGCTACGAAGAGTAAAATAAAATTTAAGTAAGTAATAAGGGTAACAAAAACAACGATTAATAAAAAGACATGTAGGTACATAAATTAAACTAACATCTAGATTTCAACTTTATCGACGTATCAATTCTTCAATACTGAGAAATTAAAAATGATTGTCTATTGTTTGTGTCCGAACAATTAAATTAACTTGTTAAGATTTCCATTAACGTAAAAGAAATATGATAAAAGTGGTTTTTCTTGATATTATTATCCGGATACGATGATTTATTGTATGGTTTGATTTATGTCCATTTATCATGAAGCTAAGAAAGTTAGTAGGTATAATTAAATAAATTCGCTTACTAACAATACTGCTGCCGTAAACATAAAAAATATACTCCTACTTATTCAACATCCATTTAAAAAGCTCGAATTAGGCCGGTTGCTGTAAGCATATATTTTTTTTTTTATTATTATTTAGATATATAGGAGTGTCAACGTTTATAAAGATTAAAGAGTTTAAAATTAAATTAAAACTTAGCTTTTCCCTGATTTTAATCAAAAAGATGATCAGTCCCCTGTACACTGCAAGAACCTGACTGAGCAGTCTTTTTTAGTTTTTTTTTAGTAGTCCATCGATGACAATATACTAACTAAAGCTTCATCATAACTCATTCTAGGTTATAATGTCATTGATCATAATGTATGACCAGAAAAATGTATTTTGTTTTCAGACTGCTCTAAACGAGCATCTCCCGATGGTGACCATAGCTGCTATGAGCGTGGCGGGGGGCGCCACTGTGTTACTCCTACCTGATACTGCCCATTCAAAACCCAAGTGAGTGTAATTATTTTTTTTTTATTACTAGACATTTATTTGTCTTAGTAGGAAATAGGAATGTTCTTTTTGCAGAAGAATTTCGGTTGACTGCTAACTGTATTAGTTTATAATACAAGTAGAATCAAGTAAGTAACTGAAACTACAAATTTTTCATTCAATATTGTTAAGAAAATTTAAGATTTTTATCATCCATTTACAGATTCGAAGAGACAGGGTCAAAAGCATTAAAAAACAAAGCAATTTTATTTTAATTTGTCTCTACAACTATTCTTATTCCTCTGAAAGAGTTTAAATCCTCCTTAAACAATGTATTATATCAGGTTACAGTTTTTATTTCAATTGTATTTTTTAATTCGTTACCTACTAACAACATTAATATTAATAACATTATTATTGAATTTCAGAACGACAGAGAGCAATGGAACGTACACGACCACGGACGATAGAGGGCGCTAGCTGTGTAAACGTTTGGCAAAATGCAGCTGTTCTTATACTATAAATTGATTTATTTTTGTTAAAGTGAAAAGAAAGAAAATCATTTTTTAAGTTTATACATTTGAATGGCTAGACATTAAGACAAATACGGATTTTCACGTTTGTCCAATTTTAATTAATGTTTTACTAAAGTTTCACCTGTAAGGACGATGAATCTTTTTAGTATAGGAACAAATATCATATATGTATTGCAATACATATACCATGACGAATTTATAGATATTAAGAATCTTCCCGCTTACATATCGAAGTTTATTTGTATATAAATTTTAATACCAGTGATATTACATTATCAAATATATTTTGATACATATTCCACGACGTCTTGACAATATATTAAATAATTAATGTTTATTTGTTTGTTAAATTGAATTTCTTAACTTACAGTTGTATTATTCGATTTTAAGATAGATGTTACGTATGAAGTCTTAATAATTTTATCGTCATGCATAATTTAAGCTAAGTTAAAAAATATTTTTGTATATCTATTGTGTAAATATAGATTTTTACCTATATTAGGTATAGGTTAGTAAGTTAGTAAGTAAATTATAGATAATTAAAATAATTTGATAGATAATATTCCGTAGAGTACCTGTTCTATCAAATAGTTTAATGATAGCGTCTTTAATTTATATTAAAACAATAAAATTACCGTTATGTAAGTGAAAAAGTTTTCTTAATTGTGTATGTTTGTACTTAATTTGTTACATCTTCTGCTTATTTAGTTATTTTTCCAGTCTAGTATCACTAAAAAGAATGTATGATTCATTTGTATGAAGTGAAAAACATGGGCCGATTAACCATTTTTTTTATACAAAAGACAATAGAATGAAAAATAGCCCTTGTTATGTTATATTTATTATTTATTTTTGTTTGTGACCCTCCATTTATTATAAATGAGTCTAATGAGTTATTATAATTTAAATGAATGTAGAGCAAATCTGAATCTCCTTTTTTATTTAGTAATTTAACATAAATTTATAAGGACTTATATCGTTCAAACTTTAAATGTAACCTGCCTACTTATAAGTATTGTAAATATAAGATATGTATTTAATTAATTTTGTTTGTGCGTTTTATTTCATAATAATTTCTAATTCATTTTCCATTCCCTTTCTGCGGTATTCTACCCGAAAACTGTCCTTTATTGTGATCTTTGTTATTGAAGCTGATTAAATATAAAAAATTCATTTCCAATGATGTTTTTGTAACAACAAATTTTGAAGTAGTAATTGTATACATATATCTAAAAATATTTGGTTTAAAGTTAACGAAATAAACGTATGTTGGCCTGAATCTACATACGAAGCGCTTCATCTGTTAAAACAGCGTTAAAGCAGTTGATATCGTCCGCGTCTAAGGTCCGCGTTATAAACAATATTTTTGTGACAGCGCACATTTTTTTTTACTTATATTTCATGTCATGAAATTTATTTCAGTTCAACTTCTGTAATGTCCTCCAAATTTGCCCTCTTAAATATTTAAACCAGTAACATTACAGTAGCCTGTAAACTCATTAGAATCATTATTAAAACTAAAGACTAAATGGACAATTGACAGATTTGTCTGTTAGTTCGTGCAACCATTATGACAGTCGCAGACACTGAGTCAGATTGCTTCGCAACTTTTGCCTTTTGTTTAAACATTCTGGATTTGGCCTCCTTGAAATTAGAGCCGTGTTAGTCATGCCCGAACAATAAATTTACATAAATTATGAGCTTACATTCAGTATATAGAACACAAGGAAATAATGTACATCCATACTATAATATTATAAATGCGAAAGTAACTCTGCAGTCTGTCTGTCTGTTACTCAATCACGCCTAAACTACTGAACCTATTTTCATGAAATTTGCTATGGAGATATTTTGATACCCGAGAAAGGACATAAGCTACTTTTTATCCCGGGAAAATGACGCAATCCCGGAAATCCCACGGGAACGGGAACTATGCGGGTTTTTCTTTGACTGCGCGGGCGGAGCCGCGGGCGGAAACCTAGTATAATATAAATCGTAACAGGTACCTAGTTTTTTATATCAATAGATCACATTGAATTTAAAAAAAAAATATGGAGGTAAATGATAACTTGTTTTATATGTTTAAGTTCTATATTTTTTTGTATTGTTCTGAACATTATCAATATCGTTAACGCTCACATTTTTATATCAAATCATTAAAATATATAAGCATTAATTAGATCATTAGAAAAAAAACGGAAACAGATGCATTATGCAATATGCATACCAACATCTGTTTCACGGATCGATTTTCCTAAGGGAAAAGTAGGTGATCAGCCTGCTATGATTTTCTTTGTCCCCGCCGAGAATGGAATCTCTCGGTTCTGCGATCAGGCGTTAACCACTGATCCAAACAGGTGCTCATATCTTGGTAGATATGAGCTACCCACTATGTTGCCACTACGCTTATTTTTTTTGCGATAAACTCAACCCACTTTTTATTCAACAGCCTAACACGATAATTAATTGCTGAAGATCAAGTAATTATGCGCCACATGACTGCAATTATACGGGACATTGACACTATGGGGCGCCATTACAAAATGTCGGTAACGGTGACAATACGTCACAGTACGCGTTTTGCATACTGTGCTAGAAGAAAGTTTTATAATTAGCAGTTACTTTAAAGCGTTAGGAATACTTCGTAGCTTGATATTATATTACGCTATTAATATGAAACAGCATTCAAGAAGGCCCGCTATGTAATAGAGTGAGCGTGATTATTAATTCCATTATCCTTCCATTAGCCTTACGCAGAGCTTGCAAGTAATAAGAATTTGTCTTATTTTAAAATCCTTTACAGTTACTGACATTTAATACTGTTGTTCTTGTCAATTTCTGGGATAACCTCAAGCTAACCTCATAATTATGGAGAAAGGAAATACAGGTCTTCAGAAACTATACTTCAGTTCTATCCAATCTTGATGTTTCATGATAATACATAGATATGAATACACGATAGGAAAGCACGATAATTTTATCATACTTCCATGAGTTGCCAGGATTAGAAGTAACATTAGTATTTTAAGATTTTTATTGATCAATCAAACTGATTAGATTTCCGGGTCTATTTAAAAACAGATTAAAAGCAAATTGCGATAGTCACTTTTGGACAGCGATGATGACCTGCCATCAGAGAACGTCCACTAGTTCACCTTCCTGTATTCTGTATTCAAAGGAGGTTATAGTTTTGCATACGCTGAGTACGTAAAAAATAATTAAAAAATTTCAGACGCATTTTTTTTCAAATAGATGAATTCTTAAAACTTTATGTGTACCGTCAAATGTGGCTACTTGACCTTTACTTGGCAACTTGACCACACCTTCCGTTTAACAACAAAATATCAAATTTTGTAGAATTGAAAGCAAATTGACCTAACGTATCGATGTTGGTAGGTTTTTAAAATATTAATTGGCCACATATTTTAATTTTAAAGCGGTAACGCTGTTGGTTCTCGCAATATAACGTATCGAAGTGTGACTGTGACTAAGGATCTTTTGCCGGTGTCAGTATTATTATGTTTGTAGAGCTTAAACTGCACATCTCAGGTGAGTACAGTTTTGATATGTTGTGTAATAAACCCTAGAGATTGATTTTACAGTGGGAACTATCCAATTTTAGGCTCATCTGTCGAAATATTTGCTTGGGCATTGATGCCTCAGGTTAGGTCAAGTTGCCATTGACCGCTGCGTGGCAACTTGACCGACGCCTAGGGTTGACACAAAAAAATAACGTGACTGCATTTTTTCCTTTTTTTATCTGTTTCGAGTTTTGCATAGTAAAATCAATAAATTTGCTGCAAATTTCGGACAATCCAGATACTTATACTCTCTTTGATGACAACGATTTAGCATATTTCTAATGAAAAATAAATGTTTCCTTACCTATTAATAAATACCTATAAGTATTAAGTAATATACATATACATATGTATTAAATTTAGTTTAATAAATAAATAGTTCATTAAAATTTGTGTCTTGTTTGTGACAACCCTATGCGACATGTAATGCTTTGTATGAAATAATTACAAATCCCGTGGCAACTTGACCAGGTAGCCAGAGCCTAACAGTTTATTGTAAAGCTTCGGGCTGCAATATTTAAAAAGTCGAAGACTTAAAAAATAATAGCAACTTAGCCTAAAACAAGAATGTTAAGCATCTACCTATGAAAACTGATGTGCAAGGTCAAGATACCACATCAGTGTCAACTTGACCTGTATTACGTTTATTTGTAAATAATGTCAGATTCAATATATTTTAAAGAAATACCTAGTAAAAGTGAATGATGAAATCATTCATGACATGAACAAATCATAAAATGTTAATAAAAGTTTAACATAAATAAGTTAGCTAAGAAAAAGTAAAAAAATGTGGTCAAGTAGCCACATTTGACCGGTACACCCATAACAAGCGAGCCGCCCAACTTTGCCACCAGCACGTGAGCTATCGTTTAAGATTATGTTTTCATAGATAAAATGCTCATATTAGAGAAGCGGTACATGCCGGCTGCGCGAAGCTAGAGAAGAAAACATGGATTTTCAGGAAAAATTTAGCAAAAAATTTTGGACGTAATTTTTTTTAAAAGTATTTTTTACGTGATCAGTGTATGCAAAACTACAAGTTCCTTCGCGCTTAGTATACCAATAGTGGGACACCCTGTATAGTTGATAACTTGATACTAAAATAATATGTTGATGTAGCCTGAAGTCAAATATTTGCATTGTTGCCTGAAGTCAAATACAATCATAGATCTCAATGGAATGGAGAAAAGGAAAAGTTTGTATTTGGGCATATTATTATGTAATAGGATTCTGTCTTACCTTACATTACCTAATACTAACAAAAATGATAAAACATTCAGGCGTAACCAGAACATTATCATTGTATTAATACTGGACCATATATGATTTTAAAAGGATATGTATTTTTGACAAATTCTTCTAGCATTGATTAAAAGTTGATACTTGCTCTACCTTTGCTTTTTTTTTTTCGTGATGGATTTTTTAGATCGATATAGGTACTTACGTCTACTTAGCCAATGATTACGTGTAGATTATATTACTTTTATATATTTTCGACACGTTTATGGCTGCGTGTATCTGGTATGAATTGACTTTTACGTAATATGTAGTTCATGTGAATTGAAGAAGTATTACAAAATGATACATACTTCTTTTAATGTTTCATTTTCTTACTTAACTTCCCCTTGTATGATTTCATTAATTTAATCAAAAAAATAATTCAACTTGCAAAAAAATAACAAAGAAAATTTAAATTTAAGATAAGATATAATGAAACAGAAAAAAGCAAATTTATTCCACACACTAATATAGTTATGAAATTCACAGAGAATGTAATAATTTGTGTACTTCGCCAAATACAAGCGTGCTCGTGACGTCATTTGCGTATAATTTAGATGCAATCTTTCACACACAAATTACCACAGAGGTTCTTATTCTATATTTTCTTTTTCCTTTGGCGGAGTTTAATGATTGGATGTTGATCAAATAAAGTTTATGTATGACTGAACTCTGAAAAAAGGTTACTGAAAAAAAAATAGAGTCGCTTACATTACAAAAATAACAATTATAACCGTCCACCGTCACCCAAAATTGCATGTAGCCTGGTCATTAACCCACGTCGGCAACCTGGCACAGATACATAATTGCATATAAGTAGCTATGAATATGACCTCGAAACAGGGTCCCATTGTTACAAATAGAGTGTGCGTCGTGTCGAATCAGAGAAGTTAAAAAGGTGATACGGGCCGTATAACGGAGCTTGTCCTGTTAACTATCGGGAATAATATACTACTGTCCTATGCAATAATTTGCTGTGTGGAATAATTTATATGTTGGAGGAATTTCGTTTTTGATACTTGATTACATTTATTTAGATATAGGTGGTTTATTTTCACATTGTTCTTATTAGAAAATGTACAAACATAGGTAGATATTCAAATAAAATATATGCGTATAAAATATATTATATAGCCTTAAATATTTGTAACAACTTAATCACAGAACAACCGATAGAGTTAAGATCGACGTATGTATATTAGTTAATAAGTACCTACTTAATAACCTATTACATAGTTATACGCAAAGCGTAGATCACAATCATAACACAAAGCAATTGGAATCATCACACCATCTAAGGCGCAAGTTATTACCCCGTTATAAATCTCTACAAAACCGTGGAACGTTCGCTTTTCACTGAAGAATTTAATTTCGCTCGAATCCAGTGTCACAATCAAGAAAATCAAGTTGGCACAGTCTAGATCAGTGGTGCGGGGACTAGCGACTCTCTCTGTAAGGCTCTCCATACACGATGCTACTCAAGTCTCCTATACAATTATGACCACGTCCAACGTCAAGCAGCTCGAATTGTCGATGACCGTAGGCTCTCGATAAACTTGATCCTCTTTACGAAGAGACGTTGTGTCTCTTTGTATATTTTATTGGATTATGGGGACTATGGGGAGTGCTGTGAGGAATTGTTCCACCTTTTACCAGCCGCACAGTTCCAACCTCAGACAACCCGCTGTAAAAAGCAGTTCCATCCCCAACATCGTGATGGTTGGCTATTCACCACCGTAACCGCCTTCGCTTGGAAACTAAAATCGTCGAGAATTGAAGATATACGTGTAGCTCAGTGTACGAAGGGGCTAATTGTATGCGACACTTTCTTTCGTGACTCGACTTCAAGAAACAATGATGTAAGGTTATTTTGTTATCCTGCCGCGTTCGCACATCCGCCATCGAGTTATCTAATGTTATCTTTCCGTGGAAGAATGCAACATGGAACAATTGTAATAAATATATGAACTTAAAGGTTATTCAACAGAAAACGGCGGTAGTCGTTTATTGAGTTTAGTTTATGACATAGTTGTAACATGTGACTAGAATCCGTAAGGAAAGAATACGTACATAATATTTAAAGGTACACAACTTTTTAACTTTTCAAAATGAGGTCATGTGATACAACAGTAAATAGTCTTTAAAATTTAAATATACAAAACTTCATCAAGTATATTTCTGCATAAGAGATCGTGCAAATCTCTACATCCAAATTGTAATCTGAAATCGTTATGGCATTTAAATTTTTGAACTTTAGTAATGACCTATGTTTTATTCGACCTATGCTTATGATTGATGTAATATGAATTTAAAAATTTAAAAAGGATATATTTCATGCAAAAATCTTAATGTAACATAGTAACTATATCGTTTTTTTTTTCAAAAAATTACAAAAATAATCACCTTACCTCCATCAAAAGTTAAATATGATATAAGTTAGAAAATATGAGCAATCCAGTTAACAATTTAAAGATCTCGTGATACAAACCACAATTAACTTGTAAGTTGACGATTACAATAGGTATAAACGTTAAAACTAATGCATCTATTGCCACACTCGACATATTGACTTAGCTGTTTCGATTGAACACAAATTGTAAACTAACAACCTGTCGAGACAAATCGGATGTTACGTCACAATGCTTTGCTCCAGGGGTTTAATGACAAGTGATTTGATCACTAGAACATGTATGACGTAGCAGTTATTTTAATGTTAGTACTTATGATCACAGGCGTAGAGCATGATTACGTCCGTTAAAACACAAAACATTTGACATGAAGTAAAAAGCATCTGCCAGTAATCTCGAATCCCATGTATTTCTATCTCTCCTAGAACATTCAAATTTATGTTTGTCAAACACGTATATGATTTATGGAAATCATCAATATATGGGTATTCCTATTTCCCAAAAATTGAACGTTTGCCAAGAGAGAGAGGAGTTCATAATATTATACAGTGCCAACTCCAACCAAAGGATTGTGTTTGTGCTAACAACTTCTTCATCTTCACTGTGACCTATTTCATAAATGAAGTATTTATTAGGTATCAATCATGAGGTTCCCTGTTATTTTGTTGCTGTCAAGAGGTCATTAAATTTTTATTTCTCTCGTTGACAGAAATTAAAACCACTGAAAGAAAATCCCAACACACTTTAAAACTTATGATAAAAATAGTTTACATGGACATTTCTATGCTATTAATTATTTATTATAACAACAAATGGGAAATAAAGGTGTGTTCATTGAATCAATAGTACACCATAAAGATAAATAAATATCGCAATACATGTGGATACAACCAGGTTAATGCTTTAATTAAGATCCGTTATTAATAATATTGAATGCGTCTAAATTCCGCAATTTTGAAGTAACTGGGTAAATATGGGAGTAATTTTACGACAATCTCGTTAACTATGTTAGACGCTAGAATACCAAGGTGACGCGTTCCAGTCAAATTTTCGTATGAATTCACGAATCGTAATTAATTGGTGCGCTTAGCGGTATCTTCGGAAGTGCAGCCAAATTGTGAAGTATTGTGGTTGATTGGGAGTACATTCGTCGATATATGCCTCTACAGTTGGTCACCTTGCAATAAGGTATGGTGGTCGCGTGGAGCCAGGGCGAGAGTGGGCGACCTCATATAGCTTGCGCGGGACACATTTCCTTTATTTGTTAGTTGTGATCGCCGTGATTGTGTTGTGTGAAAGGACATCATGCGGACATTACTGGTAAGTTAAGGTCAGATTATTTATCATCTAGGTGCAGGGATGAGCAAAATAAAATAAAAAATCTAGATTTTTTTAGTTATTTTTTTTTGTGAAAAAAACTAGGTTAAAAGGGTTAAATATTTTCAAGGATTATGCTATTACTGAAAAATAAAATAAATATACGTGTAAATTAAATGTTTCATGTAAATTACAAAAAATAAATTAAAAATATTTCCACATTCTCAGGATTCTTTTATTTTTTGTGAAATAATATCTATTGCCTCATCCTTTTTCAGATTTACAATTCGTTTTATATAGTATTATTAAATTTAAATTAATTCATTAAAAAATAATTGTAAAATCATTAAATATTATCTAGTGAGTAAAATTTTTTTAAAGTTTTAATATTAAGGCCAAAAATTTCAAAGTTTATTCCCTACCTAGGTAACATAAAAATTGTATGAAGCCAATTTTCATAATATGTTTATAGTAAAACATATTTGTAATAAAACTATTTCTTTTGTAATAATATAAACCAGCATTCTTATTACAATTGTATAAGATAAATAATTTTAGATTGTTAAATGATAAATATAAAACATAATGATAACATACGCAATAAGTATTCAAGGAACAATATAAAAGCTCTGCGCTCGCGCCTAGCATAATAACAACCATAAAATAGGTATAGTGCAACGCATTCAGGTCATATTACAATCGACATTCATAACGTAGGTATTGATTGCAGGTTAGCCTTGAATCTATCGTGAAGGCGGTTTTCTTCTAACCTCTCAAAAATTTGCCCTTTTTAATTCAGAAAGCGGAACTAATTGTAGCAATGTGCAAACTTTAAACAATTGTCGTATTCATGATTACGTAAAGCACGCAATGGCAAATGTTGGCAACTAGCCCGCTGTTATCGGTAACTGGATTGACTACTAGATACGTTAAAATTTCAACGCAACCGAACTCCATTCACTGCAAATTGTAAGATTTAATAATTAACTATCTATACCGGTCTGGAGTTGCAATACTTATCGAGCCCATGGGAATTAAGAAATAAACTGTGATTTTATTTGTTACAATATATTGCCAGTTGTTTAGAAATCGCATTACGCGCATCGAAATTGCACCTGAAGAAATTTTGATTTCGTTACGCCTACTATATATTCGATACGACGAATCTTCGAAAGGAGGAACTTTGAATGCAAACTATACGAAAAGGAGCAACATCACGTTCCAGCGTATTATGTTACGAAATGTCTTTCAATCACCTAAAGGTGAAGTCAGAAACAATACACTAATTTATTTTAATGATGCCCGCCCAACATCCACAACCACGCAAAATAACAATGTTTATAGAAGAACGACAATTGAGCAGAATCACAGAATAAACGTTTTTTATTTTTTATTCTTGCGCAAAAAAAAACATAAAACAAACATTCTGCTACGAACCTACAGACCGTAAAATCTACCTCAATTTACGCGCGCATTTAAATGACAAAATTAACACTTTCAAATATTTCGTTGTAAACATTTGATAATGATCATGTCGGCTTTTTCTTACCAAATTAACACACAAAAATTTCATAAAACCGTTTTAATTAGAGCATATCGGGAGTCACACGTGGATTACTTACACAGTCATTGCATACGATATGAATGATTGATTTACAAAATGTACGTATATTGTAAATGTACGTACAATGTTTTTATGCCAAATTAAATGTGTGACTGTTCTTAGTTTGTGAGAAAACAAAAAAGCCGAGATAATGTACTCATTATGTAAAATATTATCTCAGAGTGATATAATCTATACTTACTAATAGATATTATAAAGCTGAAGAGATTTTTTGTTTGAACGCGCTAACCTCAGGAACTACTGGTCCGATTTGAAAAATTATTTCGGTGTTGGATAGCCCATTTATCGAGGAAGGTTATAGGCTATATATCATCACGATAATAACAGAAGCAGAGCCACGAGGCTGAAACCAATGAATGACATTGTAATTTGTAATCGACTTTAAATGATACATATTCGTTCGATTAAAAAATCATTTCTTTATGACTCTATTGACATTGGCCGCTGTCCCAAAATACGGTCAAGAGTACTTGTTTTAATTAAGCTCTCATTACACGACTTACATTTTAACATATTTCTTATGCATATCATTGGTCATACATCATTAGCATATACATACATGTTTTTTTTATATTTTGTTAAAATAATGATTGAGTATCGAGGTTTAGAAATAAATACTGTATTTTATCTCTAAAATTTAATTAAATTGAAAGGACATATTTGCATATATCAAGTTTTCCTCACTGGTTAATAATATAAGGATTGAAGATATATATTATATAGGTACTAGATACAGCATATAGCAGCACGTATTCAAAAGTTATGTCTATAATTCGATACAAATCGATGTACAAATTTCAGTACATAGAGCAACATAGAGTACTATTGTATTTTTATTGTTACTCTACATACATTTTTAAGTAGAGACTTTTACGTAAACCTATTTGTACGTACATTGAAGTAACGTTATAATTTAGCTTGTCAAATGTTCTTTTGTTATTGTATTAACCGCAACTTTGTTCAAACATTCTTTATTATTTTTAATACTCTGATCATCCAACTTTTTAGTGTCTAATTAAACTTAAGAAGTACTGTAATAAACTACCTAAGAAAGGCTTATATAGAAATTACTTGTATAGAAAGCAGTCTATATAGTCATTTCTCTTATTCTAACTAGAAAGACGATAAATTCATCGAACTTTTTTTGAGGTGAAACTTCTTTAGGCGCGTTGAGAGTAAAATCTCAAGTCGTGTCATGGCAATACCGTCACGTCATGGACTAAGGCGATGATTTTGTTATCTTTGAATCTTGCAAAAAAAGTTTCGCTCCTGACATGGGTGCTCGACACATATTATGCTCTATTATGCTCATTTTAATTCGGGGTGATTTAAACATTTTTGTTTAATTTCACTTCAAAAAAGTCGATGTCTTGTAATTATACGTTACATAAGTGCCTATGAAAGTCAATGTTACAGACGCATATAAATACTTAAGGTCTCAGTGTCTATAAATAAACATAAATTAACCATGCATGCTACTTACCTACATACTTACAGACTTACAGACAGGAAGCAAGAAATAAATAAAAACTGGCTAGCGTTCATCAGATGGTTGACTTCCACAGTCCATTATTTGCTTTTTTCAAAGTTGTGAAAAATTAACCGTTTTTTGAAAGAAAGAAAGATCATTTATTTTTTCAGTATTTTTATATGATCAAAAAATAAGTGTTTTACCTACATTAATAATATAAATGAGAATGATTACGTTAAGCTATAAACAGCGGAATTATTGCTTCTTATAATTTATTTATTGCAGAGAATTGTAAGAATGATTTAATTCTAACAGTGCCATTTATTTATGCACAATATAAAACCAGTTTAATATTGCTTTACTTTTGTTTATTCTCAGTAATATAGCGTTTGAAATATGATCGATGACATAATGCGTCTCTGAAATATGATCGTGTCTAGGATAGACAAAACATATCAGAAACATATTAACCTTTTGAACGCCAATGACATCTATAGATGTCATGCGCAATCGTGCCCTGTGCGCCAACGACACCTATACATGCCAAGAAACAGATCATAGATAAATACAAAATAAACATATTAAACCTTTACTTTAACGTGTTTTATTTATACAGTTTATGAACTGAATCCCCAGTTATTACATAATTGTACACAGTAAACAAAATTGCCAAGTAGTTATTCAAATATTTGATGACAAAAAATAACTTAATTAATGGCTAAAAAAGCATGTTCTCTCGCGCCAATGACATGTATACGTGCCTACTAGTGATGTAGTGTAATATTCAAGTAACTTCATTAAAATTTCAGCGAAATTACTCTAATTCGCTTAATTTTTGTAATAACTACAAAAAAAATATATAAGCTTAGTCACTGAGAAAAAAGGTAAATACTACATTCTTTGGTATAATACCATATTGTCTATATTGTGGATATTGTTGATTTGAATATTTTCCTTTTCGCCAATCATGCGCATCCCTAGCACAGTATCGATATGCAATCCCTTCTGCGCCATTGACATGAATAGATGTCGGACTGGTGACGTCGTAAGCGCGTGCCGTGTTGTTAAGTGCGGAAAGTTGTAAAAATATTTTATCGAGTATTGCCGAGAGTGTGAGTGCCTTTATTAGAATATTCTTATGATACAAATTGTCGCTATGTCATATCAAAATATGGTAACCTACATATAATTAGTATTTGTAATAACTCAAGTATTAAACTAAATGATTGGAAAATAAATATGTAGTTTTAGAGCTATTACGCACTGTCGACAAGTCGCCGGCGACTGTGACTTACTATAGTTTAAATAGGGGCTTGCGCACTGTCGTCCAGGAGTAAGTCCAGTCGCCGGCGACTGAGTCGCCGGCGACTGGTCGACAGTGCGTAATAGCTCATAATGCAATTCCCTTTATTTAAAGGTAATAGTTGTTTTGATATTTACAAATAAACACTCCACAATAATACCTATAGTTCATATAAACTTAATAAATAAACTCGATAAGTTATAATAATATACAGCTACACATCCCTAATCAGAAGCGAGAGATTATAAAAAAAAGGATGGTTGCCCGCGCCATTGGCATGTATACATGCCAATGGGGCGTAACTGATAGAGAATAGTGCTGTAACTTGCTGCAATTTTATATGTATTTTTGTATCTCAAAAGGTTGATTTTTTTGTTGATAGTTGCTATTTAATGTGGTCTTAAGTTTTTACAGTAGGAGATGAGGTTAAATAAATATTATTTTTGTGTTATAAGCTGTTTATTCAAATATTCAGACGTGAATTATTATGTTTATCGATAACATTTTGGAATCCCTACTATTTTCAAGGTTATCTCATTGAATTTGTGGCTTGGCGTGGAGGGCACGGCGATGCGTTTTTGCTCTGGCGGTCAAAAGGTTAAAAATTATGCTACACATAATCAAATATATTGTAATTCTGTAATGTATAGTCAACAACTTTACAGAAACAATAATATTTCGTTAAATTAACAAGAATCAAACAAAAGACTTCAACGCGCTGTTTTCGTGATGACACGTGCATCTTAATGTTGTGATACCAATCGCAATTTGTCAAAACAATGCACAATAAAGTTCATGCTTTACATTATTTAAATAGAGCAGAATACCAGAGTATTCAACTGATTATTTGCTTATTAACATATAAAAGAATATTCAATTAAATCTCTTTTCAGAATGTTTTTATTTACCAGTTACCTACTGCATTAGTTGGCAAATAGGTACTTTTATTACATGTCTTCTAATCTTTAGATCTTTATAAAAACCTGTATTAATTATCAATTATAATAAAAAAGCAACATATGACGGTCAGAGTTAAGTAGGCACTTAAATGCATATTAAATATACCAGAACTATTTTATACTGCAGTAATGCGGAAGTTTATGAAGGTATACCTATCTAATACTATTATCTAGTTATTAATCTTTTATGTCAGTCATAATTTAATTTACATATTTTGATATATTTATTATAATCGTATTCGAATATAATATACTTTACCTTTTCGTTTCTGACTGACCGGTTGGCTTGGTAGTGATCCTGCCTTCTAAGGCAGAGGTCTTGTGTTCGATTCCCACCCAGGGCAAACATTTTTGTGCTGAACATCATCCTATCAAATAAAATTACTCTATCTAGTATCTATTGGAGTGTACGTACATGTACGTAGCAAGGCTAAATTGACATTATCAACCATGTTGTTCTACTTTCCAGATAGAACATAATTTTGCTTAATACCACTATAGAATAAAATTAATGAATTAAAATCGTATATGAACAACTTTTTTTTTTCAATCGCCTTGCAATTTAATAGTTCCAGTATACACATACGTATAAATACGACAAATTATATAATAATTGCAAGAACCGGCACTAACATTTTTGTTTAATATGAAGGTATTTTTATATCCAGCTTCTGGAAGTTGTCTTGCCACAATATAAAAAAGTGGATTTCACTTCCAAATACGATTTACATTTTGGATTGAAACACACACGCATATAAATGCCAAGTAAATAAATGTTACAATTTATATCACATTGTAACGAGACACGACCTTGACTGGCGGAAGCTTGAGTCGCTGTCCTTACGACTTTCATATTGAGGCCTGCTAAATTCCAGGCAAACCTATATTGCCTGATGGTAAACTTCTTTCTATAACGGTTTTAAACTTTTAAGCTTAAAAATAAATGTGGCTAAGTATGGAAAGGAGAGTATCTCTATCAATCTTTATTTGTTAGGTACTTGCGTCCCGCCCGCGTCTTCGCCCGCTTTATCTTAACCCAACAAATTATATACTTTTAGTATATAATTTATTAGGTTCCTCTCTCGAGAATGACTGTCTATTAAAAAAAACCGCATCAAAATCTGTTGCGTAGTTTTAAAGATTTAAGCATACATAGGGACATAGGCACAGAGAAAACGATTTTGTTGTAGACTATGTAGTGAAGTGATTAAGGAATAAAATCGAAAAAATTTTCAATGGCACAACTCCCTAATACCTACTACTCCCCAATTTAAAAACTTAAGTTTTTTCACGAATAAATAATAATATGAGTTATTATGAATTTCATTACATTAATTATAGCCTATTAATCGAATTATGTATTTACTTTTTATTCAATGACTATGTTCTCACGTTCCACCAACTATTCTGTCATCGTCAACACCTCTACATTAAAGAGTAGGTAGATACTGCCGACGTCTTAATTGCTTCCTCAACCAATTAAATTACTTCCAATTTATACTTAAACTTTTTACTCCACTAACACGCATACATATGCAACTAACCAACCTGCAGAGTGCAGACATAAGATCATTAGAAAAAGCGGCCAAGCGTATGCCGAACCATAGGAACAAGGTTGCGTAGTATTAAAAGTATGTTTTTACAAATATGTAACATTTAAAACAAAAAAAATTGTTAATAATTAGTAGAAGTAACATGAAAATAAATAATATGTAGTAGATAATAGGTGCACAAAGCATAATATTGTCTATAAAATAATAAATACATCACAGATTAAAGTTTAAATAAGAACTGTGTAAGTAGTAACTCATTCGTAGTTACTTTTTCTTTTAACCATTTTGTTACAGAATCCTAAAAAGTATGTAATGATCAATTAAGTAAATTACAGTGAATAATTAATTAACCGTTTTAGAACGAAGCGAAGTGAAGCGTGAGAGTTACGAACAAACACATGCGATGGATCCTTATGTAAAACATGCTTATTTGAATACTGAAGTTTCATTTGGTTTGATTACTGACATATATGATAATTCAGTTCATCCATGAATTCATAGTACTAATAATAAAATAAATTTCAAGAAGATTCCTACGTTCGTAAAGTTCTTTAGGTTACCTTTTGTTACTAAGGTCACAAACATTTTTGGTATCAAGATAAATTAGTCCTACTAAATAATAATAGTTAGCCTATTGAAGTAAGTACCTACATAATGTGCGCATCAATTTTGAAATGAATTTTAGTTTCACGAAGGTTTGATTTAAATACAATAAAATTACGCGGTAAATACAAAAAAATAATTTGGAAAATCCAAAAGTGCACGCCTCATAATTTTT